>PRKT01000017.1:1403591-1434591 GCA_003671525.1 Saccostrea glomerata | reverse complement strand
GGGGGGGGGGGGGGGGGGGGGGTTCCTTGTTTTAGTAACCTTGTTAATTCCAGGGTGTCCTACCCCCCTCTAGAACCGCACATGGAAGGCGAACTCGGAACCAGACTACATGCACCCAGGCATACTAGAAACACCCCGGTCTTTTTTTTCTGCGTTAATATTTTATATAAAAATAAAGAAAGAAATATCTTTAGTACGCACCGTGTTTGTTATCAACCAGGAGAGCTAAAAAAGATTTTAAAACTCGAAAATTCTCTTTGGTGGTGGTGAAAGGGGGGGGGGTCGTCAACTTTTTTCAGTAATAAATTTTACTCATATGCCACTAAGTACATGACTTTTAATATATAAATTGACTATTAGTACTGCAACAAAAAGTGTAAGGGATAAGGGATGGGGGCAACAAGCCTTTCGCTGAACTTTTCCAGTAGTAAAAAGTTACGTTTAGGAAAATGTTTCGTGGCCACCCTCCCCTCTTCCGATGAAACTTACTCCATAGGAGGTCGTCCACCCGGAAGTCAGTATATATTTATTGAGACTTTGGTGGTGTGATTGTACATTGTATAATTTCCTTTTCGATAATTTTTCAGTCAAATGGAGAAGCCACCTCTTGCCGGTGGAGAGCTGCAAATTTGTCCTATATACTCGGCACGTATAGCCATTGAGCAGTAAGGGATCTTTTTTCGTGGCAACACCTACTGCGACACGGGACCTCGGATAATACGGTCTAGATCTCATCCGAAGGTCCGAACTCCACATCCTATAATGGGATTCGAACCCACGACGTATTGGTCGACGCCTTACTACTGTACTTCGTGACTCTATAGGTATCACACCGGTAATTGTTTTCACTATATAATTCTATATAGAATAAAAAATCGTTAAAAATCAGGTATTTGTTTACATGAAAAAATATTTAGCAGGAGGTGTTAAACATTACCTGTCACATTAGCTGACACCAAAAAACGGGGTACCCACACGGCATTTTCGGACTTTTTCCATCTGCAAACAGGGCTACCGTCAAATCCACGTGTTTTCACTTTGTTTATAAACACCTCGAGTGCATCTCAGGAAGTAGCCTCCTATGCCCTGAAAAAATAGTTTCTGTCAAAAACCATTATTTATTCACAAAGTACATAAAATTTACTAGGCACAGATACCAAAGTTGTAAAAATGGCTTGGAAGAAAATAGGAAAACGCCTCAAAAGAAAAGAAAATTAATTTTATATATATGGACCTACATTTGACTAAGTTCATTTTGATTGGTCAATTACCGGTGTGATACCTTGATACATTGTGTATATACTAAGTTCATTTTGATTGGTCAATTACCGGTGTGATACCTTGATATATACTAAGTTCATTTTGATTGGTCAATTACCGGTGTGATACCTTGATAGAGAAGGACCGAACTCGACATCCTATAGTGGGATTGGTCGACTTCTTACTACTGTACTTCGTGACTCTATATAGAGCAGACGCCGTAACCACAGTGCCACACTGGCAACTGCATCCAAAGGGGAGAGAGAGAGGGGGAGAAAGAGTCATTATCCATATGTACTCGTGAAGATTATCTATGTTTAACTAAATGGTTAAAATGATTTAATTATAAAACACTATTAAAATGATATTATTTGAATATCTATTCATATAGAACCAGGGACCTATATACTAGTATATAGGTCCCTGATAGAACGGATAACTTTTCTTCAAAAATTGAAAACGTTAGTTTATATAAACATTGTTTTACGATTTAAAAAAACTATTCGGGGGAGGGGTTGCTAGGAATGGGGGCGAATAACTATATATAGGGAGATTTCCCACTGAAGACTAGCTATATATTGAAACTTCACCGGGGGGAGTCCCACTGTATAGTCTTCCGAAGGAAGCATCACTATGTAGTCAGTCTTCCAGGGGAAATCTTACCATTTAGCGAGACTTCCGAGGGAATGGCATGTATCGGGTACATACCTGGACTTACATGTATAACAAACATCAGTCTTTTAAAAATTTAAGTTTGATTAATAAAGTATTAAGGCAGAAAATTGAAAAAACTCGAATAACCCCGGCACGGGTTTGCTTACCTAATTTTACCAACACTCTTAGCGAACACCCATGCCACCTAGCGTTATAACGCGGCACTAAATTCGGACAACTTGTATTCGTCTTCATTGAATATGCTTCATTGTTTGCGTGATTGAGTTAACGTTCGTAATAGTTATAATCATTTAAGAAACTGTATCAATTTAAAAGAAAGTAAAATGAATTTACAAGAATAAAGCAACATAGTTCTAAGTAAGGGCAAAATGAAGAAGGATAAAAGTCAAAGTGAAATGTAATAAAGACGAATATGAAAACAATAAGGTGACCTATAATTACAATAATAACAAAGCATAAAGAATTAGACAGAATAAGAATAAAAGGAAGATACATAGACTTTTGGCGGTAATTCCCTTCCATACATATCATGGATATCAACCAGAATTTTTTTAATAGGTCCTTTCCCAAGTAACTTAAGAGACTATCTCGACTAAAATATTTTCATGGATAACCTGAATCAGTCTTCATAAACCAAACTCGCATTGATTATACATTTAAGGATGCACACCATCAAACTTCTTCGAATTCTGGATAAGGCATTCCATTACAAGAAGAGTCACTTGGTTAAAGGTTTTAAAGCAGATTAATTCCCAAGTTACTGTAATCCTTTTGATTATTCAATTTGCATGGATGCATGTAGGAATATACAGTACTACCAGTGAGAATTGCTTAGGATGTTCAATGTCCCTTTAAGGATATCCGAACCTCAACCAGGAATGGGAAACTCTTGAAAGCGTTCAAACATCAAGAAACATAATTCTGAAGAGTAAACTTAAAGGAATAAAGTTGTCACAGTTGCTAAAAATAAGGTACATGCATTATCTGTTGCAATATGCAAGCATACTACATGTATGCTTCACAGTTTTCGTTCGATTTAAATACTTTCAGGCGCGCAAAAATCACTGGTTTTTTTTCAGACGAAGCCAAATAGGCAGAATTGATACATCTTTAAAATATTCAGCAAAGCAGAGAAATATCACAATTGGGACATTTAATACAACGACACAATTAGAAAGATATATTCAGGCATCATTGAAAATAATATTTGAACTGAAACGTAGTTTACAACGAATTTTCCAAGCAGTCTTTTTTTACAGCATGCGTTTACATGTACAAAAAACAAATCCTGATCAAACAATAGCACCAATACAATCAGACGTATTTTTAAAAAACAATAAAAAGTTTATAAGCACATATTCACAGGAAGTTACTAGTATAACATCCGATATATACAATTCTATGTACAATTTAGTGTCATTGGAAAGAAGCTCGCACTACTCTTCCGTTAAGTGGTTTTAGAGGCCGGAAGTTATCCAGTAATCGCCCCTCACAACCGTTAGGGGGCCTTTCATCTTTGGTATACATATACAACCTTCTAAAATCATCGATCTAGGGATGGGAAAGAAAATTTCGTATAGTATTTATTTAGTATTTTCATTATCGATGAGGTAACATTAGCATCAGACGTAATTTTATCCTTAGTTTCGTACCTGTTCTGCTGAGATCATCATGGGATACCTGAAGAGAATCCACGTGACACCTTCATAACATGGCGGCATAGTTAATGAGCCCTCGTATGTCCAGTAATCTCTGAGATCTGGTTCTTTAAACAATGAGGAAAATTTTATGATAATTTATATGGTATGCATTATTACAGAATTCAGAATTATGCATATGCTTGCTAAAAATGTGGTTTCCCTTTTTCACTGCGTGTGCATGCGCGTGTTGTTGCATCATAACAAAATGTTCAATATACAACAAATACAATTACATGTACATTTACATGTATTTATAAAAAAAAATTCATGCAAATGCCTTTATATTCAATTGACGGAGAACCTCTGACATTTTCAAGCAATTTACATTTGAAAAGGCACAAGTAACTTTCAAACTATAGTGATTAAAAATGTCTTCTTGCCTTCTTAATTACAAGAAAGTTAAACCCAATACTTTAAACAAGTAAAAACCACAGTATTTTTAATGCTACATTGTATTCACCGAATTAATTAAGTCTAACTGTTGTCCAATTTGACTTTAAATATAGCAGTACAAAGATCTTGAGCATCCCCCCCCAACTGTAAATATAGTATAGATTAACGAAAAAAGATTCAATTCAAGTATCATTTTCCATCATTCCAAAGCAGGAATTCAAGCTCTTATATGATCAAATAATTTACAATAAGACATCTTTGTGTTGGTTATTTCTTGGAGCTATGTTTTACATATCAACTTTGTCGGTAAATTTGCTAATTTTATTTTTCATTCACGAAACCTGCTTGCAATAAATCGAAGATAAGTATTCCATGTTGGACTCATTTATTACCCAGAGGAAAAAGAAAACTGAAAATGTCAGAAAATTGTGTAATATTAGCAGAATAAATCACTCATTCTTTTTATATGCAATTTACCATGTCTAGACATAATAAATTTGAATTATATAATACTTAAAACCATATCGATTTTTCTCATCTGATAGGATAAAAAGAAGGTCACAAAACAATAAAAAATTATTTTGCAATTAATTTTTCAATGAAAGTGTAACAATTATAATGAAATAAGTTCATAACACCTGAAGATTATCACTACATATATATGCATGTACTTCAACTCTGCTTCAAATGATTTAAAAAAAACTTGAAATATGTCCATAGGACATGAATGCCCCGCCGAGGATGTATTAGTAAAGCAACATGAAAATTTGTATGTGTATAAAATTTGATCAGAATATCTTGAATAGTGATGCAGCTGAATTGCTTACATGAGTATGTATCAGCATTTGAAGTTTGACACTAATTTCATTAAAGTGAGGTCAAGGTCAAAGGAAATACCAAGGTCAAAAACTTTTGATTCAGGTGTAAAAGCTCTCATCAGTAAGTATCAGCAAATGAAGTTGAAAACATAGTTATAAATGGTTTCTTTAAAACTGACTTAAACAAAAATGGATAAAGTGAGGTCAAATGAAAGGTAAAGGTAAAAAATGATGATACACTTGAAATGCTTACCTCAATATCTATCAGCGTATGAAGTTTGACACTAGTTTAGGAAAAGTTAGGTCAATGTTAAAGCAAAGATCAAGGTCAAAAATGTTGATGCAGTTGTATATCTCTCATCAATATGTATCAACATTTAATTTAAGAAGTTACAAATATCAAGAAATAATGTCTTTAATTAAAGACTGACATGTACACAATTTGATAAAAGGGAGGTCAAGGTCAAATAAAAGGTCAAGGTAAAAATTGTTGATGCAGTTGAATTGCTTACATCAGCATGTATCAGCATATGAAGTTTGACACTGATTTAGGAAAAGTGAGGTCAAGGTCAAAAGAAAAGGTCAAGGTAAAAATTGTTGATGCAGTTGCATATCTCTCTTATATTTACTTGAGAATGAAAATATAGGTCAGTTCCAGCATCCAAAGCATTTCTGGCATTTCTGGTAGTGTCCATCCCTAGATGCATCATCCATGCAAGTTTGGTTCAGTTAGGGCTTATAGTTACCTGGGAATAAAAATGTAGGTCAGATCCAGCATCCGAAGTAAGTTTGGTAGTGTCCATCCCTAGATGCATCATCCATGCAAGTTTGGTTCAGGCAGGGCTTATAGTAACTTGGGACTGAAAATATAAGTCAGATCCAGCATCTTATCAAGTCTGGTAGTGTCCATCCCTACATACATCATCCATGCAAGTTTGGTTCAGTTAGGTCTTATTGTTACTTTGGAATGGAAATGTAGGTCAGATCCAGCATCCGAAGTCAGTCTGGTAGTGTCAATCTCTGGATGCATCATTCATGCAAGTTTGGTCCAAGTAGGGCTTATAGCCCCTTAGGAATGGACCTGCTCCAAAAACTTTAACCTGGTCACTCATCTAGAAAATGTAGGTCAGATCCAGCATCCGAAGCAAGTCTGGTAGTGTTCATCCCTAGATGCATCATCCGTGCAAGTTTGTATCAACATGTGAAGTTTGATAACACCATCTTGAATGGTATGTTTAAAACTTAGCTAAACACTAATTTAAGAAAAGTGAGGTCAAGGTCAAAGGAAAGGTTAAGGTCAAAAAATGTTGATGCAGTTGCATAGCTCTCATCAATATCTATCAGCATATGAAGTTTGATGAAAATATCTTGGATAGTTTCTTTGAAACTTAGCTTTGAACAGAGCTAAACGCAAAGTGTGACGGAAGGACGGAAGGACAGAAGGATGGAAGACGGACATGATAAACACTACTCTAGATTCCTTATTTTCTAAAAGGATGTGTTTATCAAACAATGATGCTCCTGTATAGAAGCTAATGGTGAAAGATAAAGGTTATGCATGTCAAACTCCAAGGACAATGTCAAGAGATGAAAAATATGTATTGTAAAAACGGCTCTGAAACAAAAAAGAAAGCTCTCGCTACAACCATTCAAAAGTTATGGCCAAGGATTTAGTTTTTTGAAATGTAGGTCAACCTCCAAAGTCAAAAAAGGTCAACATAAATGGTACCTACAGGAAGGTTTCGTCACAAGGATTCATATGTGAAATTTGAAAGCCCTAGCACCAACTGTTTAAAATTAGATATGAGCAATGTTATAGTTTTAATAATTAAAGTCAAGGTGAAGGGTCAAAATTTTTGGTACTGAAGGGACGGCCTTGTCACGAGAAATATACCAGCGAATTATGAATGACATAAAACTAATTATTTAAAACGTATGAATTTTTTTAAAAGTAGTTCAAACTTCAAGGTCAAAAGGTCAGGAATATTAAACCCAAGAAAATGTCATATCACAAGAAATATTCAAGTGAAGTATGAAAGCCCTAGCACTAACCTTTCGAAAGTAATGGCCAAGGTTAAAATTTGGTTAATTTTGCAAAAGTGCCAGTGGGTTTAAATGCGAGATCAATTTCAAAAGGTTAAACATGTCGATATCCAAAGAAAGGTCTTGTCACAAGAAATACACATGTGATATATAAAAGTCACAGCTCCAACCAATCAAAAGTTATAGACAAGATCAGAGGTTCATGGTTGAGATAATCATCAGTCTGATGTTCAAGATGAAAATATTTTGGTAGAATATTAACAAATAAGTTTACCATACTGTGTGTTTAATCTGCAATAAATACTACAAATTCTGCAATGAAAGCTTACCTGGTAACAATCCAACGGGGTTAAAAGGGGCATTTGTAGTCTTCTGTCGACCCTAAAAGTAGACGTTAGCGAAGATCAAATCAGGTGGTTTACTGCATTTCTTATACTAGTATTGACAAGTGATTTTCGCTATTTCACAAATTCAGATAATTGACATCACTGACAATATAACACTAAGATATATTGATTTTCGAGAATTGATTTTTAATCAAGGGTGTTTCTAAATCAGGGTTACCTTTCTTTAAATCAATCTAACCCTCTCATACAATGCAAAAATACTTAATATCTGTTATTACTAATTGATTATTTTATTACACTTTCATAAATTACAATGAAATTTTTAGCAATACAATAATTTAAAACCACATATAGATACGGAGAAGTATTTTCAAAGAAAGTAGGCGCTTTAGATGGCGATTCGGCAGGAATAGTGGCTCATAAAAAGAATAGAAAAAATATCATTGATTTATACATTTTTTCAAAAACCTAGCCAATTAATGTGTTTAGGTAAATGTAAAATTGGCAAATATTCAGTTAAATATGTTCGATTTTATTTGAATATGCACCTGAATATAGCCGTACGAGTCAAATGATGCAAAAATCGACTCTTTTATATCCGTTTTTCCATTACTTTTGTTGTTTCTGGGTCTTTTCTCCGTGAATTTTAAATGTGTTATCAGTGTATTTTTAACCGTTAAACTTATTCCAGTTGTTTAAAAAATGGAGAGACGACCCAGAAATACCAAAATCTTAACTTTTTCCATTTATTTTCGGGTAGAAAATTGACAAAGTCCAAATGTATAGGGCTTTGGCTTTAAATAATGATTTAAATACCAGTTATGTATAGTGTTCCGCGGTAACTACATTGGTTTGTCGCTGGATTCGAGCCATATCGAAGCAGTATTTTAGGTTCGAATACAGTGATTTCTTTTATTTTATATTTCTTTGAGCTTGAAATTTTTGAATATTAAATACTCCTTTAAAAAAATAGCATATTATGTTTTATAAATTATTTTACATTAATTGTTTTATTTTTCAATGCGTTTACATTTTGTCATTTTTAGTGCTAACGTTCTCAAATGGAAATAAACATACATGAACTTGTAGCTACAAAGTTACACCTGATGAAAAAATAATGAATATATTAAAAAAAATAGCAACTTCGATCGTTCTGTTACATTCAATATTTTCAGTGCATTTGAAAACTGAGCAAAAAAATTATTTAGTGTTAGACTTCTATGATAATCTATATCATGTAAATGTACGTCCAGCTGATGTATCCAGCATAGATAATTTATCTTTCTTGACACCTTTTAATTGAAAAAAAATCATTTACAAATAAACAAACATAAGATAGAAATCCATTCCCATGCAGTTTCTATAAGATGTATAAGATACGTATTAAAACTACATGGTGCTTGGACATTTAAATCTGAATTGTTTCGTGACAATGATTCCTGCCGACTGCCTATCTAGTGCGCCCACTTTCTTTGATATTGATTTACATCTACTCACTTTGTAAGCTATCTCAGCTAGTGAATCAGGAAAAAGTGCTCTAATACCAGTGTTTTCTTTTCCAATCTGGAGTATAGATAATCTAAGATTATAGATATTTCTTACATTAAAAGTAAATTTCTTGGTAAATGAATTTGCTCCAGAAACTTTTTAAAAAATCCGGGAGATGTAAGGCTACTCCACGTACTATGTACAAATTATATTCTTAAAGATGGTAATTAGAGGTTCATGTACGTTTATTTTTTATTTTATTCAAAATGTCTTTTTCATAAGGTTAGTAGAAATTGTAGTACAAGTAAATATACATAGGTGCTACATGTAGCAAAGAAATTTGCTTTTTTTTTTTTAAATCTTCGATAAAACTAAGTAGATTGATTTATATCACACTAACATACTGGGGTTTACGTAGAAAGAGGAATAACTCTAAAAAATTAATATATTTACCTGCACAAAAAGGGATATAATACAAATCCCGTTCTGTTTTCCGAGTGCTTCCTCAAAGTTTTGAAACATCGTCGTATTCCAGTGTACAAGCTGAACCTACAATTAGTATATACACAATTCATGTCATACGTGTAAGAAAGAGGAATATTATACATGCACTATACATGATGAAAAAAAAATTCGCAAATTCTTTTTTATGAGTTTCGATCCTTACAATTGAAATGTTTCCACAACATTAACAAAATTTTTATGTCTCAGAAATTCTCTGACAAGCTAAGGAGAAAAAAAGGCAAACAAGTTGCTCAAAGCTGAAAAAATTATTTCTTTGTAGTAGTGGTGGAGTGGGGACATAAGTAATTTTTCTTCACATATGCAATTTTACTCTCCTTTTCATTTTGATGATATGTTTCAGTTTTTCCGTGGGGATGTGAATCCATGATTATTTATTCCCGTTATTTTTACATTGAAATTTATAACAACACTTTAATTCCGGCGGGGTATTGGGGAGAGGATGTACCTCCCCCCTCTTCATCTGGACAATGATCAGGATTTAGGCTCACCTGCATACGGAGTTACATATCTCATGTATCTCAGCTGATTAGATTCGCAAGAGCATGCTCTATGTATAAAATTTTTAAAACGAGGTAAATTATTGACAAACAAGTTGATAAAACAAGAATATCAGCAGTCTCGTTTAAAGTCATCATTCCGTAAGTTCTATGGTCGATACAATAATCTTGTCAGCAAATACAATTTGTCATTGAGTCAAATGCTGACTAACATTTATCATACTAATTGTTTTTCCATTATTTTTACACTGAATTGACGACAGGTTTTTCCGTTATTTCCCGATCATGACAAGGAACACACGGCGGGTGTGACCGGTTGGCAGAGGATGCTCACTCCTCCATGACACTTGATCTTACCTCTGATGTTCTGGAGGTCCGTGTTTGCTCTTCTTCTATTTTGTATTGTTTTATGAACTTTTAATCTTGAATACTGTTCGTTATCTCTATTATTTCATATAAATACATATGTATTTTATTTTACTTAATGGAAACAAATGCGCTATTTCGATTTTTTTATGCTCTTTGTTCAAATGTAAATAAATAAATAAATGTTGATACATAGATTTTGGCTTTTTTGCGTCATTTTACATTCAATCATGCGTAAGGAGCATTAAAAAATTGTCATGAATCTTTATCTTTAAACACCAACCGAATTTTTACAACATTCCTCAAAATCATACTACAATACAGGTAAACATCTGTTACAATAAATTACTTAATAGAACAACCGACATTTGATTTAATCAAATAGTCAAATTATCAATATTATCTCAACGAGCTTTTGTTGGTGGTAATAAAACCAAATGATATATACGTGTACTAGTCTTCCATTTCACGTTATCAATATTCGCAGTTAAAAAAAGACACCTATCTTAATGCTATTAAAACAACTGTGGCTAAAAGCACTCTAACCTCCATTGGAAACGCCTTCCCGTTGACCTTGTGCTCTGACCCTCTGGTGCTGTACCGACCCCAATGGAACCGGATGTCAGACAGCTCATACTCCGAACCCGGGGGTAAGGGACCTCCAGATATCACTGAAAAGGTACAAGTCTTCAACTAATAATCCTAAATGAGGTAAATTTTTAATATGTATTAGAATTTTATAAAAGTTATTCATAAAAAAGGTAAAGGAATTCTGTACTGCATTACATGTACATGTATATTGCTTTTGTTGTACATGCAATGTAATATTCAGGGGGTTGTTCTGCAAAAGTAGGGGGAGTTTCAACAGATAGGTTACGGTCTAAATCTCCGTATTCAAAATGGAATTTCAAATAAAAGTAGATTGAAATTTATGATATAGATTATTTTAACGAAAAATTTTATGACCCATAGATTAATTGCAACGATTTGAGTAAAAGTGGGTGTTTCACGCAGTTGGAGTAAACACGAACCTTGCCAAATTAAACAATATTTCCCACGATCAGTGCAACTTGATTATATCTATCTATGAGAATTTTAATGACTGCTTAAGAAAAGCTGAATAAAGAGAGTATTTACCTGAGCGAGCAGAGGGATCCAATCTTAATGAGGTTTCTACTGAAAAAAAAAAAAAAAGAGAAAAAAAAATTATGCCTCAACAATAGTTTAAGGAGCTATATGTCAAGACTCAAGAGAGTCAGTTGAATAATAAAATCTACACAAGCATGCAATGTTTGTATATTTTTACACTATTCCCGTGATTATTTTGGTGTGTTCCCGTTTTGCACACATTTGGTAATTAGTATAGAACAACAGGTGTGAAGTGTGTTTTGATAGCAATTATAGTCTGATTTCTGGTTTGGATTTACCTGTGAATACCTGATTTAGCTTAATGTATTCATAAGAGGTTTAATACAATTCTATAAGCATTTTATTAAAATTCTATATATATTTATGGGAAAAGATTTGATTTTATTAAATAAATTATCAATATTCGTTTCATATTATTTATTATTAAGTCCAATTTCTTGAAAAAAGAATATGTACTTTTCAAAAATTGATATAATTCTAAATGAATCAGAGATATAACACATAATAAAAAAAATAGTGAATAAAAATTTATTTGAAAAGATGTTATAATAAGATAATCAGATAATCAAATACATTAACTTTGTATTTATTCTCTTATTTTTTCACTATAAGTTCATCTTTCACATACTTACTAAGCTAAGTATAGTATAGACTATAGCAATTAAGTAATCATCTCACCTGGTCAAATTCCCGTTTTTCACACATTTTTGAATAACCTGTAATTAAATGTGTGCAAAACGGGAACAAACCATTATTTTTGTTAGACCTCGGACGACTTAAAAAATTTCCGTGACTATTTTTAAGGGAAATATTTTTATATACATGTATGCAGGTGTTCCATGTAAATTTCACAATGTTAAAGGATTCATTGACGCTATTTACCAACTTGTATAAAAATAACACTGTCTCTCAATATGGATATTAATATATATGCTGTTAACTACCAAATTTCATTCCACTTACCCCCGCGATATTTAGGGTAGATGACAATATTGTGTCCGTCGTTAAGGATGTCAGTTTCACGTGACGTGAAGTAGTTGATTGTCAAGGGCTTTTCCAGGAGGACGGGATCAAATCTGGCGTCATTAGAGACGAGGTTGATAGGGGACTGTGATTGACCCGCGGCTGCAGGGTATTTTTCCTCCCACTCCGAGGCTCCTGTGTTATAAATAGAAAGTACTGATAATTAAAATTGTGTCCCCTAATTCAGGTATCTCATTAACTAAACCTATACCTGTATACATCTCTGTAATATGTACCAAATCATTCTGAAATGATACTATTGTTCATAACAGCTATACATAAATAATTGCTATGGTCATTAAGTGAAAAAAGCTGAGGATTAATAAATTTTGTTTGTAAGGTTATATTTATGTATCCGTTGTAATACTCATTGATAGCTGCAGAAACTAAAGTGTAATGGATATATTAACTATGGTCAAAGACTAAAATATAAAACCATAATGCCACAGTTCTGCAGCTAGCCCAATTAACACTTGGATAGTCTTAATTAATTTACTCACGTGCATAAATGTACCCGTCCGGCCATTCCTTGACTCGGACCGTTCGCACCATACAAATCATGCGGGGGTTAGACTGTCTACGCTGAGGATAGGGCCTAAATTTCGTTGGACATTCTCCTATGGAAAGAGTTAAAGCCATATTTTAATTTTGTTTCTTTTAGTGCCTTCACTAGCATGAAAAAGATCTCAAGGTCATTACTCTGAAAGAATGAACTGGTATGAGTGAGTAGTTTTTAATCCAGTTACCTCTAGTCCAAACATTTTTAATGGTAGGTAATTGAATATTTTTTTGAGTATTAATCACAGGTTTTAAAGATTAACGTCGTACATTTTATAGGTTTCAGTTTCAGCGACGTAAATTAGATATGATTATACCAGGTCAGAGAAAGTGAAATGACTAGATATATCATTTTATTGCGTGTATATTAATAATTTTAATATACTTTTTCAGTTGTGAAATATGCAATGTTTTAACTTGAGAATTCGTAGAAAGGGGGATGGAAGTTCGTCAAATCCACATATCTTGCACAAGTTGTGTTTTTTTTTCAACCCAGCCAAAAAAATTAAAATTTTCTCGTCTTTTTTCAGATGAAATGATTCATTTATAATCATCATCAGTGTCTTTCTATTTTCATAGGCGTCAGAACCGGGATGGGGGACTTAGTCCACCTTTTTTGCAAATCTGGACATAATTCGGCATTAAAAATTTGCCCCCCCCAACACTTTAAATTAACCTACCCCTCCAACTATCAATTTGCTTCCGATGTCTATGAATTGAAAAAAAAACTTTGTTGAAAGTAGTCATAACAACAAAGCTTATTTTTTAAAAAAGTTGTGGAAAGACAATAGCCTTACGCAGGGAAAATTACACGATATTACTGCATGTTAACATGCAAGTATACATTAAATTTTTTTAACACTAATACATATATAATAGTAATTCATTTACCTGTGAGTTATATCCAACATTATACATGTAATGGTATATACTACTCATCAATCGAATTTATTTTATAAATCATTAAATGTACATGTATTTATTTATATATTTGAAAAAATACCATATACGGTAATTGATATGCTGTCCTTTTTTGTATGATTGCATTATTTTGTATCACATATACATGTATAAGTTAAAGATAAAATAATAATAAAAAATAAAAAACAAGAAAAAGCCTTTTGTCTGCTATTTACATAAAAAAACAAAACAGAAATGAAAAGTTACGTGAAATAATATAGACCTACCTTACAAGTGATTCATTTTGTTTACTACAGTCCAAAGGATTTAAATCGCACACAATGCAGGGAAGCAGAACGTGAAAAAGGGTTAAAAAAAACTTCTGGGTATATGAGAATAAAAATATACAGGTGAATTCTCGAGGTTTCAATTAGGAAGGGATATTAGCTGAAATACTATACATTCGCAATATTCATTTGATACCAGGTCTGTCAATCAATAATAGAAACCTTACTGATGTACGTATACTAAATAAAATAATCCGAACATATCACATTATTATACCTGTTTATCAATATATCTCCGTGGCACATGAAGTTAAAATGAAAAAAAACACCTTCCCATCTAATACGACCAAGATTATTAAATGTGAAAAAGTTCAAACTTGAAAGACATTAGACACTGTATCGAGTTGACCATAAAGGGGGCTTCAAGGGGAGATTTTTAAGAGAAAATTCACGTACTCTCGCCGAGAGTCCCGGTAACCTGCTGAGAAATGGCGACTTTTACCTGTCTTCGGGGACACACGATACAGTAAAGGGCACATAAAATTGGTCTTCCTGATGACACGTTATGGGGGCAGAGATGCAGAGCGCCATCGTCGTCATAAAGATACTTTCCACACGAGGCCGAGGCAATCGACAATGAAATGTCTTTTTGAAAGGAATAAAATCATGACCGCTACTTATATGTATCAGGCTATTTATCTTGTATCTCCAGGGTTTGTTGTAAAGATATCTGGGTTTCACCCGAGTTTATTACACGTTCATGTATAATTATACATTTAGGTTGAAACATTTTATTTCATGTAAATGTATACTTTGAGGTTGATAAACTTTATTTCAGATCAAGTTAAAATTTGAAATTTGGGCACCCCGTGGTATCATGTCGTGAAAATAAATAGCATGAAGTAACCCCACCTATAAATGTTTGAGAATGGACTTTTTCCATAATCTTGTTTATGTTTATTAATGAAATAGACATAAACATGTACATGTACATGTATATTGCACTCGTAAGGCGACCTCATGAATTCTTTCAATGAAAAACGATAAACGCTGAATTTTAATAACGTCATAATCCCAAAGCAATAAATCATAGACTCTAAATATGCTAACAGTTTTATGTCTCGGGGAATCTTGACCTTGAAACATTTACATGTCGCAAATGCAGTGGCCAGGATACGGTATAAATGAAAGAGGTTTCATATTCCTTTAATTGTAAAGTTAAGAAATGTCTGTTAAGAACTAATTTGATGAAGATTTTATAATTTAATTTATAAGAGAGCATAAAAATGAGACAAATGATATATATGGAGATAACGAACAGAATTCAAGCTAAAAAAAATCCATGCAAATAAATACATACAATAAGTACTAGAGCAAACACAGAGCTATAAAGCATCAGACATGGGATTAGGGGCCATGTAGGAGTGAGCATCTCCTGCCGACTCGTCACATCCGCCGTGTGCTCCCTGTGAGGATCGAAACAGAGTGAAAATAATGAACTAAATATATCAATTAGTATGAAAAATGTCAGTCAGCATTTGACTCAATGATACATGTACAAATAAAGGTTGGTATTTGCTGACAAGGTCATTGTATCGACAAAAATAACAGTTACTGGCGAAATTATGACTTCAGACAAGACTGTTGATATCCTTGCTTCAGCAACTTGTTTGTCAATAGCATGTCTCGGTTTAGAAATTGCCCTATATTGACACAATAAGTGCATTACTACATGTACATGTAAATCAGTAAGGAAAATTGACGATTGAAAAGTTTAATTCATCACACTTTTCATAAAGCTTTGTTGTAAGGTTGCTATCCTCGTCTTTTTCTAGTACATGTAATATATATATCAAAATACATGTATGAAACAGAAAAGTCGGACTCTGTGGTACATTTTATTTCAAGCTCATTTGGGATATATCGAGTCGACGCGTGAATGGGAGAAACCATCGTTAATTTATAAAATCTAAATATCGAGTTAAAGGGCGCACCAAGTGTTTTCGTATCTATATGCAGATGTGTGTTTTTTTTTTTTTTTTTTTTTTTTTTTTTTTTTTTTTTTTTTTTTTATAAATTCTGCTTCAAATGAAAAAAAGGTCTTCTAAAACGGGGGCGCAATTGGTACCCATTGGATTTTCTGCTGATCGTTGAAAGAACAGATCTCCAAAAACTACAGTAGATACTCAAGCATCTTAATATCAACTTTAGAATGCTTGTGTGAACAATAGAATGATTAACATATTTTAGTAATTTTGCAAATGACCAATGACAAGCTAAGTATGCAATGTATTTACGGTTTCAATTTCAATTGAAAAAGCAACTGTCTATGAATCAAAACGCTTAGACTTAATTAATTATCGTGGAAACAGCTGTTTAAAATCTTGAAAGGCCGTTCAAAAGAAGTATAGCATGCTCTGTTCAATACATGATCTGAACAGAATTTATTAGAGAATTAAATAAAAAGCAACAGGAACAAAATGTGGTAAGTTTTTCTATAATTTCTGCTTATATTAATAATATTAAATATATATGGTAACATAAAAAAATAAACACCTAATTTTAATGAATACTCTCTTTTCATTTCTATCACCTGGTATTACCTCTAAAACTAAATTAATTACGTGTAACAGACTAGCTAACATTAAGGATCATGCGAGGAAGAAGGGAAATTAACAAAGAATTGGAACTGTTGCCATGGAAATAGCAAAAACAGACATTTCATTACGCTACATAAAATGAAAGAGTGCAGAATTTCTTGAAAAGAAAATATTGGAAAAGTTTCCGATAGCCATATAAGCAAATAATACATTATGTCCTCTAGTGTGAAACGGAGATACATAATACACTTCTAGCCTTATATCGATGTAGAATTTATTTTTCCTACACAAAAATATATGTCTAGTCATTGTCACGGAATCGTGTAGGTTTTTGGGATTTGACACGGAATTGTCAACTAAAGAAAAAAAGTGAAGCATACAAATATTAAATTTATAATTATTTAAACTAGAAATATCCAAAAGGGACAAAATACCCCCGCTGGGTTTTTCAGAGGTGCCAAATCATTAATATTTTATGGATCTAAGAAAAAGAGAGAAATGCTAAAACATTTTTAGTACAAATGTAATTGCTCATTATATCTTTTATGAATGAAACGAAGGTGCAGCCTAATAAAAAAAGACTAAAGATAAAGACCAGACACAAATTATGAACTTTTTCTGTCAGTGACCCTGAACTTGCATAAATGACCTTGGTTCAAAGTCATGACACATCCTCAAATAATAAGCAATCTTTGTGTAAAACAGGAACTTACCAAGTTTTTCCATAAGAAAGATATGCACCAAACATGAATTATGAACTTTTTCTTTCAATGACCTTATACTTGCACGGATGACCTTGCATCAACCTAGCTTAGGGTGTGTCAGGACCTTGACCCAAGGTCATCTTTGTTTGAAGTAGCAGATTCAAGATGTTGTTTTGTCCCTATAGTTTATGAAATATATGGAGATAAGCTCAAAAATCAAATTTAACGATCAGAATTTGGGGATTCCAAATCTTCAGATGTGGGATCTGGTGCCATGGAGGAGTATACATCCTCAGGTCACACCCGCCGTGTATCAAAGTATCGGTATTATTTTTGGAAATCAATATATGGATACAATAAAAGCTGATTTAGCAAAGGAATTGATGTAAATTAAGGACTGCACATAATAATTTCAACATTATATTATGAAAATTTGTCAGCGGATTCCCCTGCATTTTATAAGTAATTTTTTTTACGTTGATATTCTTTTTTTCATATTAAAACGTTCTTATTTTCTGCAAAAATATCACAGAAATAAGTACCGGTATCACAAAATAATTCGAATGAAAGCTGACACTGCGTTCCATAGTTTCTTGTCAGGTGCCCACATGTAAAATCGATCAAAAATTCAATCGGGACAAAATATTTTAGTAAGCCATAGGAATAACCTTTAAGGTAAGAAAATTTATTCAACTAGGGAACATTTTTATACCGGTAATTCAAATAAAATATGTTTGATCTGACCATACTGATTTATATTCTACTGACAAAATATTCAACAGGACTGGACACAAAACTGGTTCTCTCCTCTTCATAAATTACACAACATTTAAAACGATTTACAATTACAATTACATGTACATGTATATACAAAGAAGATTTATTTTTTTTATAGCTAGAGAATATCGATTAAAAATTATGATGATTACAAGTACAATGTTTAAATACTACTAATAAATGAAAACTTCAAAGGAAATAAAACATGCAAGCAAGAATTGGACCTTCCTGCAAATATTACTTTCGTTTTCTTTCAAAGACAAGGATTCATCTTCATAAAGCATTTCTGCACTGATAACATTTACAAAAAGTCATAATTAAATGCTTATTTACTTTAGTATTGGAAATGAAACAAAAATAAAAGTGAATAGGAAAGAAGCATATTTATAAATCGAAAGTAAAAAGTTTTCTTAATTCCTAGAAGCTAAAACGAGTAATATTCATTTTCATTGTGAGACCTAAACCTAGATCAAATGGCTAATAATTTATTGACAAATAATTATATGATAATGGATTTCAAAAGTACACGATGAGCGGTTGGTTTCTTTGATTCCGAGAGAAAATTTTTTGGCCTGAATTGCAAAGTAGGGGTACACCCCTATGATTTTGAAGTATATGCTTGTAAGGCCATTCCAAGTTTTTTCTCTGTTTAGCGTCCACCCATCTTTCAAAAACCTACTTACCTATTCGCAAAAAACACACAAGTCAAAACATAAAACACAGGCTTTAAAGTCATAAAAATGACGCCTTTTAAATGATTTGATCTAATTAAACTGCTTTAATAGAAGAAATATCTATTCTTTAGCAAAAACAACGCATAAAATGCTATAAATACATCCAATATAACTTACTGTACAGAATTATTTGGAGAAATTCACAAAATTCAACAATTTCGACTAAATCAATCAATTTCAGGACTCCTGATGTTGTGTGTTTTTAGCTCTACTGGTCAGAGACTCCTCCTACAGTTTTGGTCCGATTTCTAGGGCTGGGACGATACAACTTTTTCAATATCGATACGTATCACGATATTTGAGACACGATACGATATGTATTACGATATGTTTAATTGCTTATAAAATCTTTTTTTGCATTGAAATAAACAAATTATTTCTTTGCAAATGAGAATAATTTATTCAAAATAGTTGTTAATATGTTGTAAAACAATAATATTTTACTTAAGTGGTGTTAATTATTATTTATTTTATATCTATATTTATATTTAACTTATTTATTTTATGTATTAAACCCCAAATATTAAATAAACAAAGAAAAACAGAAGTAAGATTTTTTCGGGCGATATTTCGATATTTTTTAAAAATGTATCGATATGTGTATCATCCTCACATATATCACGATATATCGATATCTCGTCCCAGCCCTACCGATTTCAATATAACTTGGCACACAAGTAGACTACATTAAGATACATAATACTGTGCGTCGGTTTTTGCTTTCAAATGATGTTGCCATGGTTACTAAAAATAGGAATTTCTGTGAAATTCTTTCAAAATGCTACTCCTCCTACAGTTTTGGTCCGATTTCAGTATAACTTGGTACACAAATAGACTACACTAAGATACATAATTCTGTGCATTGGTCTTTATTTTGATGAGTGGCAAGGATTTTTTTCTTTATTTATTGCTGTTTTAAAGTTTCCCAACTGCTACTTTTCTCTTCCTTTGTTTTAAGTATAAACCAGTAGAGCTACAGTCTCGACAGAGACTTCTGGTTTCTTATATGGGGTGTCAAAAACCAAGGCTCTCGCGGACGCTAAACATAGAAAAAACTTGGAATGGCCTAATGTCAAAACCAAGCAGATTACATGGCATATGGATTCTCTGTTTGTGCATGAAATATTAAGATAGCGAACATTGATTAGCAATACATTGTACATACAAAATTTATTTATTAGGAACACAGCAATTACGGACGTCTAAAACCCTGAGAGGTAGGATCAGGTTTTTAGCTCTACTGGTCAGAGAACAGAAGAGCTTATGCGAAAGTAATGCGTCCGGCGTCCGTCTGTCTGTCTGTCTTCTGTCTGTCTGTAAACAATTTTTCAAAATGCTACTCCTGCTACAGATTTGGTTTGATTTCAATATAACTTGGCACACAACTAGACTACACTAAGATACATAATTCTGTGCATCGGTTTTTGATTTCGGTGAACGATGTTGCCATGGTTACTAAAAATAAAAATTTCTTTGAAATTCTTTCAAAATGCTACTCCTCCTACAGTTTTGGTCTGATTTCAGTATAACTTGGCACACAAGAAGACTACACTAAGATACATAATTCTGTGCATCGGTTTTTGATTTCCATGAACGGTGTTGCCATGGTTACTAAAAATAAAAATTTCTTTGAAATTTTTTCAAAATGCTACTCCTCCTTCAGTTTTGGTCCGATTTCAATACAACCTGGCACACAAGTAGACTACACTAAGATACATAATTCTGTGCATCGGTTTTTGATTTCGATGAATGGTGTTGCCATGGTTACTAAAAATAAAAATTTCTTTGAAATTCTTTCAAAATGCTACTCCTTCTACAGTTTTGGTTCGATTTCAATATAACTTGGCACTCAAGTAGACTACACTAAGATACATAATTCTGTGCATCGGTTTTTGATTTCCATGAACGGTGTTGCATGGTTACTAAAAATAAAAAATTCTTTACTACACTAAGATACATAATTATCTGCATCGGTTTTTGCTTTGATTAGTGACAAGGATCATTTTTCTATTTATTGCTGTTTCAAAGTTTCAAGTCGCAACTGCTACTTTTCTCTTCCTTTGTTTTAAGTATAAACCAGTAGAGCTCTTAATCTGTCTTGTATCTCCTCAACAACTGAAATTCAAATTTTTGATAAGCATTAAAATACCTTACTATTTAAGTATTTGTAAACATAAAAAATGGAAATATAAATTTGAAAATTTTTAGCTGAAACTGTGTCCATTTTCCCTCAAAAAGTCAGACTATCTTGACGTAATCTTGATGGCAAGGTTATTGTGTGTACAAAAATATCCAAATTAAATGACAAAGTACACAAGTAGATTTACAATATTAAAAATGTATTTGAAATGTCTTTTAAAGATTTTTTTCATATTTCAAAACAGTATAAATATTTTATAAAGCATTAAAATTAAGAATCAGTTGAATACTTGTATATTTTAGATGTAAATATTCAATTGATTTTCAAAATCATATCTTGAATGAAATCACACAATGTAAAATTTGAAGGAAACTATGGATACTGGGTTTGCACAGCATTTTCTTGAATGCACAACGTGTGACTCCAATGCTTAGTTTCACTGTAACACATGTCAATTTGACCTCTGTCAAGACTGTAAAGATCGACATCAGAGAAGACAGGTTACCAGCAACCATGATGTGGTCCCTTACAGCCAGAGGAAAGAAGCGCCAACTCAGGAGCGCTGTACAGTTCATCCTGACAAAATTTATGACGCTTGTTGCGATACTTGTGAAATGCCCGTATGTATGAATTGTGTGAAAGAACTTCATAATGGCCACACATTTATTGACATTGAAGATGTATTTAAAGTAAAAATGGACGAATTGATGTCTTTTGTTCGTCGATTAAGAGATGGAAGTCTCGCTCAAAGTACAAAATTGGCAACACAAATTGAACGAAACAAAGAGACATGTAAAAATGAGATATCAAAAATACGTTCTGATTTGCAGTCTACAGTCCAAGATATCAAACATCTTGTTGATGTGATATTAGAGGAGAAAAATCAAATTTTGTCAGCGATTGAAGAGTCCTTGATGCTAGAGTTTCAAAATCAAGAGAAAAAAATTTCAAAATTTATTTTGAGTATTAAGGCTCTTCTTAAGGAAAACGAAACCATTGAATTAACCACAAACCATGCGGAATTCCTAATCACACAGAAAGAAAGAGTTTTTGCCATATGCAGAATGTTGAATGTCCCAGAATTACCAGAAGTCTCTATTCCCACATACCAAAAGAAATCTTTTCAACAAAAAGACGTTGAGAAGTTGATAGGGAATATAAATGACACAAGCACAGAACTTAAAAGAGGTAAGAAAATATTCATATCATACAATAAGCGAATAATTTACTTGTTTCCTTTTACTATGTATACATGTAATACAATAAGTTCTGGATAATAAGCCATTGCGCGTACCTGTAAATAGTAAAATATTATGAGTAAACTATGATTTATTAATATTTTAGGTGCAAAAATCAAAAAAACTCTTACACTTCCTTTATACGATGAAAAAACCTGGGACGGTAAATACGAGGTACGTGTATAAATATATGTATATCTTTATTATATGATTTAATAATTTATGTCTCTCTGATTGTCTGAGATTTATCAACGTTAATAAAACACGTTATATTCACCTGCACGTGCCGTTCCAGATGAACACAGGAATTTATTTTTGCTACATTGTCTAATAATAAATATTAGTTTTTGGAGAGTAAATATTCATTTGCTACCTACTTCCACTCGTGTACTTTGCAACTTTTTATTACTAAACTTCGGGCGTGTTTCTTGTACATGTACCTTTTAAGCACTGATTATTGGTTCTCGTGAATACAACAATCATCACACAAGTACCCCTTCAAAACATCCCCTTCCATGTGAGTGAAAAATTCTCGAGAAGGACGTTAAACAATATACAATCAATCAAAACGAAATCCTTTGTAAGATTAATTTGAAGATTAACCACCTTTCAAACCGATTTACAACTTGCGTAATTTTGTTAAAATCTACTATCAGAGTTAAGCGCAAATATATATACCAGGCATTTGATTATATTCAAAGTCTGTCGCAAATATATAATTAAATAATTAATAACAAGTTTATATACTTTAGTAGAATTTTCTTTTATTCTTCTTTAAGGATCAAGCTTCGAAAGAATTTGTAGTGCGTGCTCGAGAACATGAAAAGAATGAATGGAATACAAGAAAACCTTTACATGGAGAGGTACAACAAAATAAACTTTCTTGTTTAAGGTTTTTCTGAGACGTTTCTGCCAACTTTTATCATTTTTTGTCCCCCGCTTGAAAAGTGGGGGATATTAATTTGGGTTTGTCCGTCCGTCCGTCCGTCTTTCTGTCTGTCTGTAACGCTTTCGTTTCCACAAGATATCTCGAGAACCCTTTGAGCTTTTGCAATGAAATTTAGCATAGCAACTCCCTATGGACTAAAGAAGACCCCTATTGATTTTGAGGTCAAAAGGTCAAGGGCACAAATTCGCAAATTCTGTTTGTATTAACACTTTCGTTTCCGCGCGAAATCTCAAGAACCCTTTGAGCTTTTGCAATTAAGGTGGAATATCCCTCTGGTAAGAGAGATAACTCTTCTCATAAGACAGATAACTTTCTTCAGACATTTTGTCATGAAATTCAGTGAATTGTCATGTCAGAGTTTACAAGCTTCATTCATTAGAACACAGGCACTTGTTTCTGTAATAAATTTTTGACCCATAGTATAATAATAACACATATACTATGGGTCAAAAAGAAAGTGGGCGCTTTAGATGGCGATTCGGCAGGAATAGTGGCTCATAAAAAGAACAAAAAAAATATCATTGATTTATACATTTTTTTTCAAAACCTAGCCAAATACTGTGTTGTAGGTAAATGTAAAATGGGCAAATATTCAGTTAAATATGTTTGATTTTATTTGAATATGCACCTGAATATAACCGTACGAGTCAAATGATGCAAAAATCGACTCTTTTATAGCCGTTTTTCATTAATTTTGTTGTTTCTGGGTCTTCTCTCCATGAATTTTAAATGTGTTATCAATGTATTTTTTAGCTGCAGAACTGTAGCTCTCTGCTTGAGAAAATTCGGATAGATAAAGCAGAGAGCTACAGATCCAAGCGTTGTAAAAACCTTCGATTTACGCCAACGATTTTTTGTCGCTACTTTAGGTATTTATTTCTATTTATTTCGTGTAGTTTAATCTTTCTCATGCTTTTAGAATGGTATCTTGTAATAATTCATGTATTTTAACTCTTATATTTGACCTTTGTTTACCTTTTAACGGTCCGAAACAGTCCTATATATAGTTTTGTAATGTCGGTTTAAAAGAGTTCCATTTTGACGTCCGTAACCACAAACAGCCATTTGTTAGCGTCGAGAGGTAAGTAAATGATCTGGAATTAGAAGTTGAATGTATGATTAATTATTAAATACCATTTAAAATTATTTCCAAACCTTGGGAAAGTATAAAAAGGTATTTGCATTTTCTTTTCAAAGATCAGAAGGCCTAATGAATGCGCCCGGCGTCTATCTGTCCGTAAACATTTTTTCAAAATGCTACTCCTCCTAAAGGTTTGGTCTGATTTCAATATAACGTGGCATACAAGTAGACTATACTACGATACATAATTCTATTTATCTGTTTTTGATTTCGATGAACAGTGTCGCAGTGGTTACTAAAAATAGAAATTTCTGTGAAATGCTTTCAAAATCCTACAGTTTTAGTCTGATTTCAATAGTACTTGGCACACAAGTAGTAGGGCTTTCAACTGCCGCTAGGGGTCGGTTTTATGAACGATAACTCACTGCTGAAACATCTTTAGAGCAGGCTCGGGGTATCTAACTGTTTACACGCAAGGCAGTTTTTAGCATTTCCCAAGCGTTTCTTTGCTCTCAGTAAAATCCAGTGGTTTTAAAATTTAGCACCAATGTTAAACTTATTTACTGTATAGTTGCGGACACCGTTTAACTACATATAATTGAAAGTATTAATTAAAATAATAAGTGAAATCTACCCTCCTTCTTAGTTCTAACCTAATTAAATTTTTATACTCGGTCGTTCCCCTTCGTGCTTAGTAACACAAATAAGATGATCAATTGTTGCATTTACTTGTAAAAGTATATATATTTATATAGGAAGGGAAAAAGCGCGCACATGACATTAAATTTTCTTCTTCATAATAATCGTCAAAGAGAGTTAAAAATATTGAATTAGTCTGTTCCCCATTTATTTGACCCTATTTCAGGTAGAATGAAGGCATTCTCTTTCTCTTGGTCAACACTTTTGTGTACAGAACAATGTAAGGAACCTCTTTGTGTACATAACAATACCAATGCTGAAGCAGCCTATATGTCATTCCTATAAACGATAACTCATAAATCGGCTCTAAGTTGGTCATTTTTCACACCTGAAGTTACCTGTCCTTAAAACACAACATCGGAAAAGTCAGTTATAATCATAATTGCTGTTTCCAAAAGTTTTGATAAAATTGAGCCAATTTTATGTTAAAATTTATAGTAAAATCTAAAATTTTAACATCATATACCCCTATCTTTGATGCTCTTTTCTGAATATTAAAGATAACTTTGACCCATCTACTTAAATTCAGCAAAAGTTTAAGACTTTTAAATAATTTTCGTGTCTCTTAAATTTTTGCTGCCAGAAAAATCACATTTTGTGAGTGAGTGCAAAAAGATCGAATAATTGATAAGTATGCGAAGCAATTTGAAACTTTTCTTGGTCACAATTTCAAAGTATCTTTTTTTAAATAGACTTGTAGTTTATTGTGTTCCATGCTTTGTTTGGATAAAAATATTAGAGGGAAAACGTTGAAGATGTAATTTTTTTTTATTAAGACACAGATTTCATTGCAAAAAAAGGTCATATTTAATGCACTGTAGCACCAAAAGAAGCCCATTGACCCCCATATTTATACCACCCGCGCTTGAAAAGCGGGAGTGTATATAGCAATCGGGATGTCCGTCTAGCTGTCTGTCTGTACGTCCGTCTGTTACGCTTTGGGGGACCTATCTTTTATCTACAACTCCTTTCACACCACTATACATGTACCACTGAATGAAAATTGATGAAACTTTCACAGAGTCTTGATTACTTATTGTCATTGTGCACCTCCTATTTTACTTTTTGATCCGAAATATATTTTGGGTTTCCCATAGCGAAACAGGGACACTGCCAGTATATTCCTATTGTTGTCTTGTTTTTATTTTAGAGTTACTTCCCTTTGCCCGTCTGAGTTGTTTACATGTATACTTGAACAAAACACGCATTTTGCCATTATATTTATAAATGGGAGGCGGGGGTATAATTTAAGATATCAAGACCAAACCTCGTTAATGTAACTTTATATTATACCCCCCCCCCACTTGAAAAGCGGGAGGGTACATGTGTATATAGTAATCGGTATGTCCGTTAGTCTGTCCGTCCGTCTGTTACGCTTTGGGGTACCCATCTCTTATTGGCAACTCCTCTCATACCACTGAATGAAATTTGATAAAACTTTATTACATATTGCCATTGTGCACCTTCTTTTTTACTTTTTGATCCGACACATATTTTGGTATCCCATAGCAAAACATGGACACCGCCAATATATTCATATGGGAGGCGGGGGTATCATTAAGTTAGTTCATTGCTCACAGTACCTCTAGATTTCTCTGGAGCACTGCATATATAGCATTTAGATGCTATGAAAAATTTCCCCCTAAAAATAGCTTCTTTTTCAGACCCTTCGAGTATCCAAAGAAGGTGGCAATATGGATTTTATCGATTCATTTAGCTTCTCGAACTTTTGACTTTCTTTTACACGAACGTCAATAAATAACTAGAGGTACTGTGAGCAATGAGCTCACTAAACGATACCCCCGCCTCCCATAATGTCCATGTTTTGCTATATATTGTTTTACGGTAAGATGTAAAGAGGAATAACTCGTGGTAGCTAATGTTATTCAAAAGCCGCCGTTTCTCACGTCATAGGTAAGAATATAATGACAATGGTCATGTTTTGCTATATGAAATCTAAAATACGTGTCTGATCAAAAAGTTAAATAGAAGGTGTACAATGGCAATATGTAATAAAGATTCTGTGAAAGTTTCACTAAAGACTCAGTGGTTTAAGAGGAGTTGCGGATAAGAGATGGTTACCCCAAAATGTAACAGACAGACGGACATACAGACGGACGGACATACCGATTACTATATACCCTCCCACTTTTCAAGCGGGAGTACAGTAAATACTTACAGTATATTTGCTATAAACTTTACTCAGTAACCTTGCATTTTTTAATAGCTAAAATATTTGAAACTAAACCTTGTCCATACTTAGATTCTTCAACTGAAGAACAAAAACTAGTTTTTCTGGTTATGGTTGTGGCCCTACACATGCTTTTTAAGCCACTACGTGTATCGGGAGATTATTCGGACGGTTATGCCAATACAGGAATAGATGCTTGGAGCATTCGTATGTTATTTAATTATGAAAAGGAGTCTTGTATTCCACTATATATATTTCAATGAAGGAATGACTGTCTTATTTTTCGATTTCATGATATGATCAATCGATTGAGTTGCGTGATAATTTGCATAAACGCAGAAGGCATTTACGCATAAAATTATCACGCAAGCCAATTGATTGATCATCGTCATGAAATTGAAAAATCTGACAGTTATTCCTTATATTTACCTGCTTTGATTCCGCCAATCCACGTGCTCCAAGCCTTGCTTCTGTCTAGCTGTTTGTTCCGCCCTGCACGTGTTTTTTTGGAACCGCGCCAATACATTGATGGGGGAAATAGAGTACATTTACATTTTGTAATTTTATTTCGGACAAAGACATTGGAAATGTAGATATGTTGAAATATTCTCACGCTATTTCTTCCAAACTTTTCAATCATAAACAAAACCCTTACATTATCTGTACATTGAACATCTAAGCGTTATTGTTCTTCTTTCAACTTCTGTCCCGCTGGGCACATCATTACATTAATAGGCAATATGCAAACCAGCTTCCCTTCCGTTTTCACTGAATCGGAAGTGATCAAAGAATTATTAGATAGTCCGATTATATGAACAATATACTCATAACGAGAAATTAACAACTACATGTAGCTTTTTATATCAAAGATAACTGCTTCTCGAATAAAAATGAAAGTCGGAAACTTTCCTATCTCACTGTTCACAAACAAATATTAAGGCCGGTATACACGGTAAGATTTGTATTATAATACAAAATCTTACTGTGTATACTCTATTAATACAGTGTATCATACGATTTTTCGAATCTTGTAAAACTGTTTTAAGAATAGGGCATTGCTCTATTTCTTAATACAAGTCTTAACTTACCTTTCACTTTCAACCGATCAAAGGTGCTCCCATTGGAGGTCATCCTATTCATATAATTACTAAAAAACCATATGGTAATGGTAAATAATAATGTCCTACTTTACAAGTAAAAACATCGAAAATCTGGTGGTTTTATGGGAAGGGAAGACGACTTGTGGAATATGTCAATACATTATGTGCACCAAGTATCTTCCGCCTCTGAATCCAGAATCTCTATTTCATTTTTTCTTTTCGTTTTTTAGATTTTAGTGCAGTGCAAAGTACGATGATAGATACTGATATCAGAAACACATCTTCTATTTTAATTACTAGTATTTTGACATAGAGAGAAATATATTTTACAGAGGAAAACACATGGCAATACGTAGTTTATTTACAATCTTATAAGATTTGTATTAGCGTGTGTACAAGGAAGTATTATAATACAAAGGTATTATAATACTACTTGTATTATACTACAGATACCGGCCTTAACTTATCTGACTAGTCAGTCGCCCGCGTGGCGCAGTGGTTAGAGCGTCTGCTCTAGAGTCGCGAAGTAATGCCTAGGTCGGGCGACTAAATTTTTCTGGTCTTGTCGGCTGAAAGAATATGATCGGCCGACACAGTATCGGGCGACACGGAGCATTCACATTAATTCTTAGGAACACCGATGATTTGGATAAGTAACAAAAAAAACCCTCTTTTTTCTTTAGAAATCAGCAATATTTTTCATAGATCTATATTCAGATAGGTGACGTAAGTAATGTTTGCAAGACAAAGTGGCAGAATCAAAATTTTGTTTGTGTTATGTATCCTTAATAGGTTTAATATTCACAAGTCGGCCAATAGTCGCCCAATCATCGAGCTCTGAGCTTCAGTTTGATTTTAACCGTCGGCCGACATTTTAAACACGCTAATTAGTGTCCAACGACGGACGACCGACTTAATAAACTGACCTCCGATGGTCGGACGATGATCTAAGGTTGGTCGACGGATAACTTCAATTGAAGGAATCGGCCATCGACGCATAAAAAATTATAACTTTGACCGATGGACACAAAATTGGTCGGCCGACAAAAAAAAAGGTCAAAATCGGCCAAGACACCGGCCGATGAGCTGACGACTGTCACCCGAAGAATCCAATTTTTGCTTCAAAACCCGTCCCCCTCTGGTCGTTTTTGGAAATGTGACTAGGGTTTAAGGGGTCAATCCTTACGTTGCGGGTTCGAATCCCACTGTAAGACGTGAAGACTGGTCCTTCGAATGAGACCGTATAAACCGAGGTCCCGTGTCGCAGTAGGTGCTGGCAAGAAAACGATCCCTCCCTGCTCAATGGCCCTGATTGCAGAGTATAGGACAAAATTTGCAGCTCTTCACCGGCAAGTTGTGGCGTCTCCATATGAGTGAAAAATTCTGGAGAGGGGTGTTAAGCAATATACATGTACAATAAATCCACAGGAATTTGCGTACCTATCAATTTTACCGAAATTTTCAGTAAATAAAAAACCCCTCATACTTCTAATAGTAACAAAAGGAGTGCAACGCATTTTTAGCTCACCTCGACGAAGATGAGCTTATGCTATACCCCCAGCGTTGGCGTCGGTGTCGGCGTTAGCGTCGGCGTCCCAGGTTAAAGTTTTAGGAGCAAGTCCATTCCCAAGTAACTATAAGCCCTACCTGAACCAAACTTGCATGGATGATGCATCTAGGGATGTACACTATCAGACTTGCTTCGGATGCTGGATCTGACTTACATTTTCCAGCTGAGTGACCAGGTTAAAGTTTTTGGAGCAGGTTAAAGTTTTTGGAGCAGGTCCATTCCCAAGGAACTGTAAGCCCTACCTGGACCAAATTTGCATGGATGATGCATCTAGTGATGTACACTACTGGACTTGCTTCGGATGCTGGATCTGACCTACATTTTCTAGATGAGTGACCAGGTTAAAGTTTTTGGAGCAGGTTAAAGTTTTTGGAGCAGGTCCATTCCACAGGAATTATAAGCCCTATTTTGACCAAACTTGCTTGGATGATGCATCTAGAGATGGACACTACCAGACTTTCTTCGGATGCTGGATCTGACCTTTATTTTCATTCCCAAGTAACTATAAGCCCTACCTGAACCAAACTTGCATGGATGATGTATCTAGGGATGTACACTACCAGACTAGCTTCGGATGCTGGATCTGACCTACATTTTCATTCCCAAGTAACTATAAGCCCTATTTGGACCAAACTTGCATGAATGATGCATTTAGCGATGGACACTACCAGACTTGCTTCGGATGTTGGATCTGATCTACATTTTCATTCCCAAGTAACTAAAAGCCTCTACCTGAACCAAACTTGCATGGATGTGTATCTAGGAATGGACACTACCAAACTAACTTCGGATGCTGGGTCTGACCTATATTTTCATTCCCAAGTAACTATAAGCCCTAGCTAAACCAAACTTGCATGGATGATTTATCTAGGGATGGACACTACCAGACTTGCTTCAGATGCTGAATCTGACCTACATTTTCATTCCTAGGTAACTATAAGCCCTAGCTAAACATAACTTGCATGGATGATGTATCTAGGGATGGACACTACCAGACTTGCTTCGGATGCTGGATCTGACCTACATTTTCATTCCTAAGTAACTATAAGCCCTAGCTAAACCAAACTTGCATGGATGATGTATCTAGGGATCGACACTACCAAAATTGCTTCGGATGCTGGATCTGACCTACATTTTCATTCCTAAGTAACTATAAGCCCTAGCTAAACCAAACTTGCATGGATGATG
>PRKT01000017.1:1384901-1401944 GCA_003671525.1 Saccostrea glomerata | reverse complement strand
AAAGTGTTTGGTGAAATAACATTACCTTGTAAATATGGAACAATGTTGCGAAATGTAACCTTCAAGATTATGGACACACCGAAACACATCAGCCTGTTAGGGAGACCTGACTGTCTACACTTTGGTCTGATTATGCGAGTGAACACAGTGAACAGTGTTAGTATATCCACAAATGAGCTTATTCAAGAATACTCGGATGTGGTCGGAGACAGTATTGGCTGCTTACCAGGGGAATATGACATCAAAGTGGATGATACAGTGGAACCTGTTATACATGCTCCAAGACCGTTACCAGTGGCAATGCGTGATGACGTGAAAAAAGAACTTGACCATCTAGTGAAGTGTAACATCATTGCACCTGTAACAGAGCCAACCAGTTGGGTGAGCAGCATGGTATGTGTCCGCAAGAAGAATGGACGAGTTAGGATATTCTTAGATCCTACTGATCTGAACAAAGCAGTGCTACCTGAACATTTCCCTATGAACACTATAGAAGATATAGTCACCAGAGTGCATGGAAGCCAGATATTTTCTACATTGGATGCAAACATGGGATACTTCCAGATCAAACTCTCCAAGATGAGTTCGCTTCTTACTACGTTTAACACGCCTTTTGGCCGATATCGTTACTTACGCATGCCGATGGGCCTCAAGTGTGCAGCAGAAGTATTTCAACGAGAAATGATCAACCACTTTGGGAGTATAGATGGAGTCGAAGTGGTTATGGACGACATCCTGATACATGGCCGTGATGAACATGAGCACAACAGCCGTTTGCGTATTGTACTTGAACGTGCCAAGTCCATCAACTTGAAACTGAACAGAGCCAAATGTATTCTAGCTAAGAGTGAGGTCAACTACGTGGGTCATTTATTGACTGGTGAGGGACTGAAGCCTACCCCTGCACGAGTTCGAGCAATAACAGAGATGAGGGACCCGGAAAATCATGCAGAGCTAGAAACGGTTCTGGGCATGCTTGCCAATGTTGCAAAGTTTATTCCAAATCTCAGTGACCTGAATGCACCTCTCAGAGCTCTTAAGACTAGTGATCACTGGAATTGGACTTCGGAAGCAAAGGAGTCATTTGAGAATGTGAAAAAAGCACTTTCCTCAACTAAAGTTCTCAGATATTTTGATACCAATCAACCGGTAACTCTAAGTGTAGATGCGTCTATGAAGGGACTAGGAGCAGCAATTATTCAACAGAGTGGAGTTGTTGCATACGCCTCAAGAGCCCTTACCCCTGCAGAACAGCGTTATGCACAAATAGAAAAAGAAATGCTTGCGGTAGTGTTTGGCTGTGAAAAATTCCTCAAGCTTCTGTATGGCAAAAGTGACGTGACAATTGAATCTGATCACAAACCTCTAGAAACTATTATGCGCAAACCGATACCTTCTGCACCGATGCGTATTCAGAAGATGATGCTGAAACTTCAGCCATATGAGTTTCGTCTTGTCTATGTGAAAGGAAAAGATCTTGGACTTGCGGATTGTCTTAGTCGTCTACCTCTACCAGATACTTGTCAGTCAATGGATGATGAAATGATGGTTTTCAAAGCAGATACATTGACGAGCAGCAAGCATGATGTGATTGCAGAAGCTACCAGACGCGATGATCAGCTGCAAATGTTGAAGAAGGTCATTAGTGACGGGTGGCCTGACAGAAGAGCTGATGCGCCATTAGAGGTTTTACAGTTTTGGGACTTCAGAGATGAACTCTCAACATATAATGGTGTGATTTACCGAGGAGAACGCATTGTAATTCCAGTAGAGCTGAGACCATCTACATTGAAAACTATTCACAGTTCGCACATGGGGATGCTGAAATGCAAACAACGGGCAAGAGAACTGGTTTATTGGCCTGGAATGAATAAGCAGATAGAGGACGTGGTGAGCCGTTGCAGCACATGTCTACTTCATCAAAACAGACCCCAGAAGGAGCCTGTGATGATACACCCCTTACCTTCCTTACCATGGAGCAATGTAGCCACGGATCTGTTTGAATTAGATGGCTTTCACTACTTAATTATGGTGGATTACTATTCCAACTTCATCGAAGTGGCATCACTAAAACATGACACCACTTCAAGGAATGTTATCAAGCACCTGAAGAAAACATTGCCAGATATGGCATCATTGACACTTTGATCAGCGACAATGGTCCTCAGTACACTAGTGCTGAATTCAAGTCTTTTGTTGCTAGCTATTGGATTGAACATGTGACCTCTTCACCTTTATATGCACAGTCCAATGGTCTGGCTGAGAAGTTTGTGCAAACAGTGAAGAATTTGCTAAAGAAATGCCACGAATCAGGAGATGATGTGTATCTAGCCCTTTTAGATTTAAGGAACACTCCGCGGGATGAGCAGATAGGATCACCTATGCAGAGATTGATGGGTCGACGTGCAAAAACGCTACTCCCCATAAGTGATAGTCTGAGGAAACCAACGACCATCAAACCAGAAGCTGTTTCAACGAAGCTGATGGCGTATCGTCAGAAGCAGAAGTTTTACTATGATCATGGGGCAAAAGAGCGCGCCGAATGTCAGCCCAGTGACACCCTTCGTATTCATTCTCCGGATGGATGGAAGCCGGCCGAGTTCGTCAGAAAGTCAGGTGAACCTCGTTCTTATGTTGTGAAGGCAGGAAGTGGCCGACTTTACCGTAGAAACAACAGTATGCTTCTCAAGACCAAGGAAGAGCCGCATGTGATTTCAACCCAAGAGTGTGACATACCACCGGTGAATATTCCATTGTGTGCACGACCGAAAACTGAAATAACAAAAACATGCGTCGTACCGAAGCAATCTGCTTCCCCTCCAAGTAAACCGACCGTTGACAGTGAACAGATCCAGAGAACCAGATCGGGACGAGAGATAAAGAAACCGAAGTATCTGGAAAATTATTTGACTACCTAAATTGTGCTTAGTGAAGTTGCACATGCTACTGTGGCTTTCTGAGATGTTTAATGAACATATGTGAAATCTCAATTGGCACATGTATTATTGCTTTCATTACGTGTTCTTTTAATATTTGATCTGTTTAATAAGCATAATTACTAAAAATGTTTTAGGTCAAGGAATTTGACAAATTCAGGCAATGTATGTTCTGTGAAATTCAATTCTAATTGATAAGTTGGTGTATTAGATTTTTTTATTTAAACAAAAGAGGATGTAATAGAATTGTCTTTTGTTCGAATTATCTAATTTTTTATGTTCTGGAACTCTCTTATTAGGGGAGATAATAAATTAGTAATCAACGTGGCTGCATGGTTGTTACATCTATTACAGTCATGATCAGTAAATAACGGGAAAACCCGTCGTCAATTCAGTGTATAAAAAAGATGGTATAATGTTGAAAGAAATGAAAGTGTGCAATTTATGTTGTAATAATAATCAGATAGGAGACGAATTTCATTATTAACTGGAATGAAATGCATTATATAATATCCGAAAAGATTTTTTTGTTGCAGAAATACTATGTACATCCAAATATAAAAAAAATTCCGTAATTTGAGGACAAGTACAGACCCAACATTTTTACGAAAATTGTGTATATTTATCGCAAAAAAATTTGACAATGCCTGTCCTCCTGTACTTTCTGCTCGTCCATAATTATTGTAAATATGTATATATGTAACTCTTGTACCATGTATATGGTTTTTTAAGAGAATAAATGAATGAATGGATAAAGGACAAACAATTAGTATGAAAAACGCCAGTCAGCATTTTACTCAATGACAAATTGTATTTTCTTGACAAGATCATTGTATTGACCAAAGAACTTACGAAATGATGATTTTAAACGAGACTGCTGATATTTTTGTTTCATAAACAGTTTACCTCGTTTTAAAATTGTTCATACGTAGAGCATGCCCTTGCGTATCGATATATACTCCGTTTGCAGGTGATGAATGTACATGTATATATGAAGATATACATCTGTTTATAACTATATGAACAAGGAGCGTTCATGATAGAAAAGTTGAAGTCATCTCGTTTGTTATACAATATGACATAGTTGTTAGTTGGCACTGCCTTCAGTGTTCAGCACATGTGTGTAAAACATCCAAATACGTAGCAGATGTGACAGACTATGTGAATTTTTATGTCTTTTATTTCAAGTTAACTAGAAATACAGAATCGACATATCAATGAAAGTACATGCAACTTTGATTAACTGATAAAACATCGTCGATATATTTAAACGTCGAATTAAGCCACCTTAAGTTTCTTCTTCTCAATGTAGAAATGATTGAATAAATCTATTCTATTTGAAACTCAAAAACAGATCAGTTTATAAAGGATGACGATTAGTACCCATCGGATTTCCAACAGTTTGTTGAAAAATTTTGTCTCAGAAGACAACATAAATGTTTTCAACGAGGAACTCAAACATTATTTCAATATATTTACATCCACTGAATATTTTCTCCTTTATTTCTTAAGAGACCCCATTGCGTTCATCACTGCATAAACTACAGTAGGCATGTCGCCTGTACAGATTTCTTAATCAGTGGCTGTTCCTTTACACAGTGGTGATGCTTTAAAGTGTCCCTTTAAGCCACACTCATTACAAAGTTTGTTGAATGCTGGGCACTGTCGAAAAGCATGATGCTTCGTGCACTTTTCACAATACGGATACTTCCCTTGATATCCAGATTTCTGCTTTGGCTTGGAGGTGCTAACATAGTTGACTGTCGGATTTTCTGTGAGTGTATCAAGATGAGCTTTCGTGAGTTCCACTTGTCTGCATGTCTGAATAACTTTCTCCAAAGTCAGTTCTGCTGCCGAAATTTCCATAAGTTTTTCTGTACACTTTCTGTCATTCACACCATTTATGATCATGTCACAAATAAATCCTTCACGCTGATCTCCATACTCACAGAACTCTGCCTTTTTCTTGAGTTCAGATATGTAATCCATAATGGCTTTGTTGCCTCGTTTAGTGTTCAGAAATTCCTGTCTTTTAATGTTTCTGTAATTATGTACACCGTAATGTCTGTCAAACTTCCAAACAAGAGGCCCATGGGCCACATCGCTCACCTGAGAATCTTTTGTCATATTGTTCTTTACAAGATTTCCCCCTTGTAATACATATTGTGGCCCTGCCCTACCCCCTGGGGTCATGATTTGAACAATTTAGAATCTACACTAAACCAGGGTGCTTCCACATCAGTTTCAGCTTTTCTGGCCCAGTGGTTCTTGAGAAGAAGATTTTCAAAGATTTTTCCTATGTATTTCTATGTAAAACTTTGATTCCCCATTGTGGCCCCGCCCAACCCCCGGGGGTCATGATTTGAACAATTTAGAATCTACACTACCCCAGGGTGCTTCCACATCAGTTTCAGCTTTTCTGGCCCAGTGGTTCTTGAAAAGAAGATTTTCAAAGATTTTTCCTATGTATTTCTATGTAAAACTTTTAATCCCCATTATGGCCCTGCCCTACCCCCGGGGGTCATGATTTGAACAATTTAGAATCTACATTACCCCAGGGTGCTTCCACATCAGTTTCAGCTTTTCTGGCCCAGTGGTTCTTGAGAAGAAGATTTTTAAAGATTTTTCCTATATATTTCTATGTAAAACTTTGATTCCCCATTGTGGCCCCACCCTACCCCCGGGGGTCTTGATTTGAACAATTTAGAAACTACACTATCCCAGGGTGCCTCCATATAAGTTTCAGCCTTACTGGCCCAGTGGTTCTTGAGAAGAAGATTTTTTAATGACCCCACCCTATTTTTGTCTTTTCTTGATTATCTCCCCTTGTTAGGGGATTTGGCCCTTCATTTTAACAATTTGAATTCCCCTTCACCCAAGGATGCTTTGTACCAAGTTTGGTCAAAATTGGCCCAGCTGTTCTTGAGAAGAAGTCGAAAATGTGAAGAGTTTACAGACGGACAGACAGACAGACGGACAGAAAGACGGACGGACGACGGACAAAATGTGATCAGAAAAGCTGAGCCTTCGGCTCAGGTGAGCTAAAACTGTGGTTAAATAATGTTTGTTCTCCGTCGGAACAGCCTGAATACCCGCCTGTTCATCAGCTTCAACTTCCGGTGCCCATGTAAATGAATCGTAAATCTTTATCGCCTCACGTCCCATGTTAGCTAATAAAACTCCTACCTGGCGTTTTCCCGGTTTCTCATCAAGACCAAGCGCGTCAAGATGTATCAAAAATGAACGCTTATAAGCATCCCATTCCTGTGCCGTCGTGTTGGGGTCACTAGGGTTAAATTCTGGCAAAGTTCTAAGAGACTGTGTAGACATGTTTCTCGTTAAAATAAAGATCCCCAAATGTTCATGGACGTGTTTTCGCTATTATCAAGCGTCGATGGCGTTCTCTTTAGGCGATATCCCCAGCTTTCTGACACCATGTAAAAGATGTAACAACCATGCAGCCACGTTGATTACTAATTTATTATCTCCCCTAACAAGAGAGTTCCAGAACATAAAAAATTAGATAATTCGAACAAAAGACAATTCTATTACAATGACAAGGAGCACACGGCGGTGTGATCGGTTGGCAGGGGATGCTTACTTCTCCATGGCATCTGATCCCACTTCTGATGTTTTAGAGGTCCGTGTTTGCTTTGCTCCTGTTTTGTATTGTTTAATGGATTTTTGATCTTGAATATTGTTCGTTATCTCCATATGTTCCAAGAAATTAAACATTAGGAAAGTGACATCTTCAGCAAATATCTTTCAATTATTTTCAATTAAATAAGGTAGAAATATGAAACATTTTGCAATTCTCTTGTCTTTGTATTGAGTACTAGTACGCACTCCTTGGAACAAGGAACATTGATCAATCCACAGTATTACTCAGGAGTTGATAATTAAAATTCACACAGTTTTGAATTTATTGTAAGCTTTTCTTTTCTTCCAGTCTTCCAGAACAACACAAGACAGGAGTGAATTGAAAACTAACAGTTTGTCTTCCTTTTTTAAAGTAATAAGGTCAGTGCATGTTCAAATGAGAAAAAAATTCAAATATTCATCCTCTTATAAAAGAACACAAAAATTGCTTTTGTACATTTGCTGTTACGTGAATTTTGATAACAACCCTAACTATACGGGCATTTTAAGAAAAAAAGATAATTTAGAGTCGAATACTTATATATTATCACAGACGTCTCTGGTATATATTTTAGACAAATTTTTTATCACTCGTCTGTATACTAGTATCTTTAATTTTGAATATGCAAGCGAGTAAACGATCGTGGTACTTGCTAATTAATGCTAAATGTTTTAGATTATTCTAAAACATGAAATCTAATGAAGAAGGTTAACGTTCATAATCTGATAGGACATTGTCGATGTTTTCTTCTGCGAAAATGATAAATACAGTGGGGAATTGGATGTCTATTTTTTGAATTAAAAACATCTTCCCTGATTAAATACAAATGCATCATTATCGTACGGATAAATGCTTACGAAAGATTAGATAAATATTACCTCTCTGTTTGTAATACCGGTATAAGCTGTGGTGTGTTCTAAATCACAATGTTTTTGTTATATTCACGAATAGCTTGAAATTCAAGACACGAGTTATGAATGAAGGTACAATCAAGTACCTATTATTCAAAATACATGTGATTTTGTTCTTCTGTAGAGACCTGGAAAAGAAAACATAAGAAGAGCTGTACTGGGATAGAAGGCACGCCGTGAATTTTGTATTGCCCAGATTCACAGCATAGAATATGAGAGTTGATTTTGACCAATTTATTTATATTGCCTATCTTTCACTAGACGTTCTTTGTCACTCTCTACCACCTGCTCATACATTCATCTCTGTCGTTGGCTCGCGTATATCACAGTGATAAACAAGAGAAATAATGCATTTGTTTTAATTCAATTAAATTTGATTTCTTTGCTTATGTATAAGTTTTGAGATAGATATTTACTTTATTAATCCACAACTTTTAATTTAATTTGAAACAATCCTGCAAATATCAGGGTTTATACGTTATGTCAAAAACTTAGGTGTGAGCCCATGAGGTGTCTGAGAGAGGAAGGAACGACAACTCTGTATGGGATATTGATTCTTTGTGACCCTGCAAACTCTTTGTCAAGCAGGGTCAGAATCTTTTTGATTTGAATTTGGTTAAAATATACTATCCTAATAGTAACCAGTCCAAAAATATTGAGTGCTTTAGAAAAAAAGGGGGGGGGGTGTTGTTGCTCTGGAAACGTTAATTCATTTTTTTTGTAAAAGACTAAAAGTACAATTTTTGCGAATATGATGTTAAAAAATGCGGCTACTTCAATTTTTTTATCAGTAAGAATAAAAATATCAATTTAGGAATAAGAAATTTGAAATAAGATTTAAAGTTGAGAAATTTATCAAAGGAAAGGGACAATCATGTAAAAACCTAATTTGATAGGATTCATGTCATAAAATAATACATAACACTATGTTTCGTAAAGATGGGGAAGGTCTCCAATGATTTTTTACTTTTTCATTTTTTTCATTTTATTCTTAAGTGTTAATTCCATGTGTAATAACTTTATGGCCAAATCGGGCTTACAATAAAGAAATTATTACTGTTAATTAAGAATTTAATTTTGGCTGTAACGCGTCATTTGGTTGGATACATAATTGGTCTACAAGTACACCGTATACTTATAAAGATGAATTTTTATATCAATTTTATTAATTGGTATAAAAGAAATCTTTATTGAATTGTAGCACATTAAAACTGAAAAGCTTTATAAATTTGATGAACGTGTGTCATCAGTTTATCATACTTGTACATAATATTTGACATGATTACAAAAAGAAAATTATCTATGATCTTTTTTTTTTTATCATATCGTGTTTGTGTTAGAAATGTTTTAATTAGAACATTTTTAAGGATTTTTATTACACTGATACATGTATCTACAACACTGAACATGTCAATGTTATGCGTCACGTACAACTTTTTTGAAATTTTGTAAAATGTTCAAAACTTGATCGTTAATCCAGTCAGACACAATTCTATTGATCCGTCTCACATATCATATTTACATAAATTTACAATGTGCCAGCAGATGAGATGAAGTGGTGTTTGTGGTTTTTTTCTGTCAAAAATAAAGCACAATCTGTAACATGTAACAAAACGGTGGGCTATGTGGCAACGCACTTTGAAAAAATTACGCACTTTGAAAAATTTTTTCAAAGTGCGTTAATTTTTGGGACCAGGTTAACGCACTTTGAAAAAAAAAATTCTACCTGGAATGACCTGTCCCATTTATCGATGAGTAAAACGATAATCGGTTTACAAACTTTTAGCACGCCCTATCAAGAAAACTGTCACGCTGTTTGTAAAACGATAATAATTGTTGTTTATTCAGTGCGATTGGTCAGTATTGTCAGTTGTATTGCTGTGTGCCGTGTTTCATATGCAAAGTATTATTGATTCCATTGAAAAAAAACTTGGTGTTTTGCTAAAAATGTTGATTATTTTGTATGCAGATGATACAGTTTTACTATCAGAATCACCCGAAGATTTACAGAATCAATTACACAGTTTTTTATTGTATTGTGAAAAATGGAAACTAGAAGTTAATATTGAAAAAACATTAAAAAAATGATTTTTTTCAAAGGGACGTATACCACATAAAGTTTTTTATTACAATAACAAAGAAATTGAAATTGTCAAACATTTTAAATATCTAGGTATTATATTTTCAACAACAGGCTCATTTATTAAGACAAAACAATATGCTGTTGAAAGAGCAACGAAAGCTATGTATGGTATTTTGAAAAAGGGTAACCAATTACATCTTTCTCTATATGACCAATTGTATTTGTTCGACAAGATTGTAGTTCCAATGTTATTGTATGGTTGTGAAGTGTGGGGTTATGGTAATGTTGAAATGGTAGAAAGAGTACATTTAAAATTCTGTAAAATGCTTTTTCATTTAAAACCAAGTACTCCAAATATTATGATCTTTGGTGAATTAGGTAGAGTACCTTTAATTATACATATCAAACCAAGAATTATTGCATACTTGTCAAAAATTTTACATGGAAAACAGTCAAAATATTGTTTTTTAATGTATAAATTACTTCGTGCAAAATTTGATAATGGACATGAATCTAAATGGTTAAAGAATTTGAAATCAATTTTAGACAATTGTGGATATTGTAATATTTGGAATCAAAATCAATTATTTAATAGAACTTGGCTTATTAAAAGTTTGAAACAAAAATTACTAGATCATTTTCAACAGAATTGGAATTCAACCTGTAATGATTCTTCAAAAGGTGTGATATATAATCTATTTTCAAATTTACACTTTGGATGTCAATTCTATGTAGATTGCGGCTTAAGTAATTATAAGAAACAAATTTTAGCTAGATTTAGAACGTCAAATCATAAACTACCAATTGAAATAGGAAGATGGGAAGGTACTGAAAGAGTAAATAGAATATGTCATTTATGTAAAAATGATCTTGGTGACGAATTTCATTATATTTTATGCTGTGATAAGTTAAAAGATGAAAGAAAATTGCATATTCCCAAATATTATTTTTCAAGACCAAATGTTATCAAGTTTAATGAATTGTTTTCTTCCAAAAATGTTGGACTATTAAGTAAACTTTGTTCATTTATAAAAATTGTAAACGAGAGAGTCAAACCTCCAGGTTAAGATCAATATAAACAATCATTGTATAGAAATACTCGATGATAAACACACTTTGTATATATGTTATATGTTATGCTCACGCATGTATGTATATATGTTATAATATGTATTGATCTCTATGGTGTTAAATAACAACCAAAGAGATATATTAATAAACTGGTAAACTGGAAATCAATCGTCCAATCGATGAGTAAATTGATAATCAGCATATACAAAATTTTAGCACGCCTTTTTCAAGCAAAATGTCACGCTGTTTGTAAAACGATAATAAGGTCTTTTAAGAAGAAATACAAATGTGATATATGAAAGCCGGAGCACCACCTGTTCAAATGTCATGCCTAAGATTGTTTAAAAGTAGTAAGGTCAAACTTCAAAGTCAAAGGATAAAAGTTGGTGGTTTCTAATGAAAGGTTTTGTCACAGGAATTACATATAAGAAGAATAAAAGCCATTTAGCCCTCATCGCCAAGATTAAAATTTTTAAAGAAGATCGATCTCCTGGTTCAAGGTTAAAAGTTCAAAATTGTTGGTATCTATTTCACCCCAGATCCATCTTTATTCCACCCAAGTTCGCCCCATTGGTGAGGTTATATAATGTTTTGGAGACAAACAGACAGATAGACATGGCAAAATGTATAGGTTAATAACCCGAATCTTCAATTACGAGGAATAAAAGTCATAATATTCCAAAATTATTTGATCGGTGTGAAGATTTCCTCACAAAATTCATAGGAACTACATGTAATTGTGTAAAGAATGTACGTATAAGAGTTTTTGTCCCCGTTTTCACGACCACTGGTCAGTGATCTATTGCCCGGTTACATCCGTCGTGAGTCCTATATATATGTACTGATGCATTAGACGGAATAGTCCGTAGCCAAACATCTATGAATAGCAAATGTAGACAATAAATAACAAACTTTGCAGTAAAAAGATTAATACAAATATTAATTGATAAATATTATAGCATTTTCTTGATGTACATGTTATCCATAATTATTATATCAAGACATTCCAATATAATTGCTGATTTAACATCTATACTTATAAATTAATAGATTTTGCAAATAAACTCCGAAACGGGTGCACTAGAGTTCTTACTAACTCCTCTAATACTACACTACATACAAGAGGATGTCCGTAAACTATATTTAGATCTCACTCAGATATTAAGTATCGTAGTAAAATTAAAAGTCTACAGTGGCGGGTTGAAGGGGCGCACCCGACGCACGTCCCTCCCCCTTTAAAATTGTCAAAGTTAGCGTAAATCACAGTTTCGTCTAGAAAATGTAAATATGCCTACTCGGTAGACTTTATTTTTTCCCCTATAAAATCTCTAGAATCCAGGAGTTTCCGGGGGCTTCGAATAATTCAATCAAAACTTGATTTAAAGAGGTTGGGAGTGGCAGCCATTTTCAGACTATTTTGATCTCCTTTAAAAGAAGAGCTCCATATAAAGATATACAAAAATGATCAAATTATAAAACTAAAATGTATGAATTTTTTCTTTGCCAAATGATAGTTGACTGCTTAAGATACCTTATTAAAAAAATAAGTTAGATCTGGTGATTAATTCGTTGACCCCCAGCCTCCTTAAATGATATAAAAGAAATATAATAAGTTGTGATAACCGTTTAAAAGCGAAGAGTGCAAATTATTTTCGTCAATCGCCAATCGTGTGTTTAGGGATTTTAAACGTCATAAATGCCTTCTTCATTTTCCAGTGTTTAAATCACAATTAAGTTAATTGAATATGGTTAGAGAAACGTAATTAAAAATAATAAGATTTAGTTTTGACTAAAGGGTAAATGGCGCGATGATGCGATAGATGAAGATAAAGCGATGCCCATGTCGCGACGATACGATAGCGTGATAGCAATGATGCAATTGTGCGACAATACGATGACGATAGCAAGTAACACATCCCTATTTGATTCCATAAAATTCATTGCAGAACAAACTATGGCTACTGCACAGCAATTTGTTGAATGCACAATTTGTGACTCCATTGCTCAGTTTCACTGTAACACGTGTCAGTTTAACCTCTGTCAAGACTGAAGAAATCGGCACAAAAAAAGAAAGGAAACCTGGAACCACTATGTTGTTCATTATAGCCAGAAAAAGAAAACTCCAATACAGGAGTGGTGTAAACTTCATCCTGACATAGTAAACCACGCTTGCTGTAAACCTTGTGATATACCCGTATGTATGAAATGTGTGGAGAGGCTTCACAATGGACATGAGTTAGTTGATATCGGAGACGCGTGGAAAGCAAAAATGGACGAATTAATGGGTTTTGTTCATCTCCTGAGAGATGAAAGCCTTAGGAATAGTACAAAACTTGTAGCGCAAATTGAACAGAATAAAAAGAAATGCAAATCAGAGATTTCAAAAATACGTTCGGATTTTAAATCAACGGCACAAGATATAAAAAACCTCGTTGATGATATACTTCAAGAAAAAAATCAAATGTTGACGATCATTGAAGAATCCATAATGACAGAGTTACAAAGTCAAGAAAAGAAAATGCAGAACTTCATTTCGGTTATAAATGTCCTTCTAAAGGACAACGAAGCAATGAAATCAATCTCTCCATCGGCAGAATTCATGATGACCCAGAATCAAAGAGTTGAAGCTATGAAAAGAATGATTCATATTCCAGAATTGTTACAGGTCACATCTCCAACACATCAGCAAAAAAGTTTTGATCGAAAATTCATTGAAAATTTATTTGGAAATATACAAGTTCATCAGCATCCCACAGCGCCTAAAAATCAAATAGGTAAGAACTTACTTAATTTTCTCGATAGAATCAGCGGTGATCCATGGGAAGGGAGATAATTAAAGAATAGTTCTCAAGCTCAAAAATCCATTCAAAGAAAGTAAACAGAGAGAAAAGCTACACATACCTCTAAAAGTCTGTTAAGTACATCTTTAAATTTTGTTTTATAAATTTAATTCTGCGAATAAAGGAACTTGTATTTTTTCTCTGCACTTCTTTCTTCTCCTACCGATTCTAAAAATATTGGGATGTACCCGGTTGGTACCCATGGGAATTCCAACAGAATGTTGGACGACCTGTTTCCAAAATAATCATAGCTCTTGTAAATCAGAAACAAGCACATTTTAAATATTAACTTCAGATTAAATGAGTAAATAAGAAAACCTCTTTTTAACAAAAAATGTTGTTAATGACCAATTACAAGCGAAATAAATATATGATTTTCATTTTTATTGAAAAAAGCAGCTACCAATGATGTAAAAAAAAATTCAATTCATCGTTGGGTTTGGTTGTATTCTAGTATAGTGTTGAAAGATGTTTTTAAATTATTTATTTTGCTAAAATTTAGTAATTTTTTCTTCAGGTTCTTTTGAATTTCAAGTATCCACATCAGATGTAAAACACTTGGTATATGTATTATTTAGAGAACGAGACGGGTTCTGTATCGTAGAAACAAATTTGGGGGTGGATACGAGTGCGCAGCACGAGTCTCCACCCTCAAATTTGTATCTACGATACAGAACCTGTCTCGTTCTCTAAATGATTTGTGACACGATCAATCAAAAATAGCTCCGCCCACTTTATAACTTTGCAGCATCCAAACTTCCGCCATGAATTAATGAATTAAGCACAATGAAGAATGAAACAATATTTTAAACAGGTAAAATTTAAAGATTAGGATAGATTCCGCTTTATGTTTTATTCCACAGTGTAGGGAACTACGCTGTACAACATAAATATGTACCATTTATGCTGAATATTCTTTTTAATACATACGAATACATGGAACAAATAAAGGGGACTTGGGAAAAGCTAAACACAATTACAAACTTAAAAACAATTAGCTATCTCAGACCTGCTGTAAACAAGTTTTGGTAACGAGTTACTTAGTATTGTAAGTGAACAGAATGTATTAAAACACGAAATATTTTTTTGATTGTTTAAAATGATCACTGACATTTCTCACATTTTAGAGTTGAACACCCTAAACCAAAAGCCCCAAAATTTCAACATAACGATCTGAACCCAGATTATGGAAATATGGTATGTATATACGTGAAGGAATAAAAAGATTGATTGATTGTGTATTGTTTAACGCCGAGTCGGCAGTTTTTCAGCCATATTTCGGCGGAATAGAAAGAAAGTACTTCAGTAAAATTATTGTGCAGTGTTGTAGGATCTTATAAAATACTAGAGAGATGATGATCCTAATTATATTACAGGAGCAAACACTTCATATACTAGTATTTCAATTAAAAAAAGTCAGTATGCTTGTAAAAGTATTCAGGGTTTTGGAGTCGTAACAATTGTAGACTACATTTCCTACTTAGTTTACACCACAGGCACCTGTTTTGCATACACTGCATCCCTATTAATTTTGCCACAAGGTACCTAACTCATTTCAGCCACCCTCACTTCAAGTCAGTATTGTATCCATTTATTAATCATTAACATACTTCGATAAAATAAAGTTCAATTCTAGAGACTTTTCTCTTTTTAATATATATCGTTCCAAACGTCCTTGATTAGGTCACTGTCTTGTAAACTACTCATCCCTTGATCCCAGAGACTTACACAATTTTATAAAATTAAATCTATGCCATGACTTTTGAACTGTTAATTCTAGGATTTTATACAGTATTTATTTACAGTATTTCACACGTGCACGCCTTGTGACAAAACTTTTTTGAATACTAAAAATTTGACTTTTTTACCTTCACTTTGGAATTTGACATTCATTTGACATAAGCTATCTTACGGGGCATCAATGTTTTACAAACAAATCTTGTTTTTCTTTTGCATTTTTTTTGGCTTTATACTGCTATTGCATTGTCAAAAATGTGAATATATTGTGAATAATTGTGAATATATTGCTAAGTGAGAAAAATATCATTAAAAAACACATGATTTTGACTTACTATGTAATTTAAAAGTAAAATTATTCCCGTGTAATTTTACTCAAGAAAATATCAGAGTACAATAGATAAAATAGCTAAAATATCTTTTATTCTTTTAAAGAATCAAGGATATACAGAAATAAGTTTTGAAAAAGGCACAAAATTCCAGAATTTATCATTTCCCTATGAGGCATGAATAATTTTTGCAATAATGCTCTGTCACTGAAACTTGTCAACCTAATCGTCATTTCGTTGTTTTAAGAGTTCATACAAATATACGAACCTCGAAAATGCAGCCAATCTTCTAACACTAGCATTTGCACGTACACAAGTGTCTGTTATCATTTTCAAGTCTCCAAAATAAATACATTATATTAAACCCTCTCTTAGTTTTGTTCTCTGTAGTGTTGCATACCTAACAACAACACAGACATTTCTTTAATTTTTATCATCACCCCCTCACATTCTACAACATATTAGCATATGACTTAATATAACGAAATAAGACCATTTGATGTAAATTACGCATAAGATCTAGAAGTGTAATGTTACCGTATTTTATTTTATTAAGTGGGGTTTTGTTGTGGGTTTAAATGTGGTTATATGAAATCAGGCCAGGGTAAAAAAATTTCATAAGTTTGGAAATCTTGAAATCCAATGACTTTTCACAAGAATTACATAATTATTTATAGTATGAGATCACTAGCCTTTAGCGTTAAGATAAGATAAGATAAGCTTTATTGAAAGTCAGTATGGTAGTTAAAATGGAACACAAACTCTAATGAGCTTTTGACTGACATTTTTAACATATACATAGAAGTAAAACAATGAAAACATGTTGCACTATATAAACATAAAATTACTTGCAACAATACAACACGCAGTCTCATTTGGAGGACATATCAGTTAAAGATACATATAAAACACACATGTACAGACACATATGTAGACAAGTGCAAATTATATATTTTCCAATTTTATCAGAACGTTAGTTTTAGTATTTGTTGGAGCCGAGGCTGACGTCATTACTCGTCACGCTGCAGCCAGAACCACATGTCTGAGTGAACGCCTTAGCATAGCATTTTGTATTTTTGAAGTACTAAAGTTAAACAGGTGTGTATTGTGTATTTTTGCTACTTTTTACCTAGTGTGCATTTATGTAAATCATTATAAGTATGCATGTCTTAGAATTTCATGATTTGTACACGAGTTGTGTATTCGGTGAACTTATTTCCCGCCCGAAAAATCAGCCAGAAAAGTTGTGTGAGATACATATAATATTTTTGACCTTATCGTGATTTGAATTTTGCTCGTTTAAGGATTTTTTTCAAATATTTAAATTTAATTATTTTTGCATAAAAAATATTTGAGAGTGTTACTTTTATCTGTATATTATGGTGTTCTGCAGATTTCAGTCATTTCGCCCGGTCCATTAAATCAAAATTATTACCGGTATAAGTCATTTTATGTCTAAATATATTATATCAAAAGAATTTGATGCATTAGAAATG
>PRKT01000017.1:1275176-1377224 GCA_003671525.1 Saccostrea glomerata | reverse complement strand
TTTACCCGTGTTAAAGGACAGATGATAGAAACTTTTGTCAAAGAATTCGAAAAACTTGGATCATATATATGAAAGTAAACTGAATACTCGTATAGCTTTTAAATTTTCATTCTACGTTTCACAAAAATGGGGTTTAAACAATTTATAGGTTACTATTGAGTATTGATTATCACATGAAGGATGCATGGTTGATGAATGAAACAGTTTTGAACATCATAGAAGGTTAATTTGTACTGAATATCCCGCTGACCATGCAAATAAAATTGACTTTGCAAGGGAAACATTTTATTTTAGAGATACAGAGAGACTACCTATCCCCTCCACTACCCCTTCTTTTTCTTATAATGTTTTCAATGATCATGACGATGTCCCATTTATATAGAATGTTAATATTTCTGGTATCGGACAATTGAATTACCATTATTACCCATGGCAGTATTTACAACAACAACAACAAGAAAAAGAAAAATAGGCCTGATTTCATTTCTTTGTTTTCTCGTGAACTGTGCATTGTTTAAATAAAAAAAAGATAAACCAATAAATAAAAGAAGCCGCAATATTCTATCTATGTTAAAATTCTGTGCAGAAGGATGCATTAGTCCTAGAATTACCCAATACCATCCAAAGAAAAAAAACGAGGAATTTCCACATGATGATCATGATGTTTGTAAACAAAACCTGCTCAATTTTCGTAAGTAGATCTAGAATTATAAAATTTGTTATTTATTTCATTAAAAGCATGTTAATACATGGCTTATAGATTCTCTTTTTTGTTAAAGTCTTAAGATAAAGATTAAACTGTTAAAGATAGATCATTCGGATTTCTCGTTCGCTGATTAAAACAATTTGTCTTCAGATGTTATGAATTTTTGTCCCTGTAAACAAATGATAAAGTATCTGCAGAGCTAGCAGTCGATGGGGATATTCAGTAGTATATTATACAAGATAACAAAGTAAATAATCGTCAGAAAATGATACACATCGGAATAATTATTCTTTCGTTCGAATTTCCTCAATATGTACACTAGATGATGATTGTACTTAAAAAAATATATTGTTATGTCTAAATTTTTGCCTGTAATTTGCAAGTTACAGTTCAGAAGTATCCTGATCACAGTCATCAGCATTAGGCCTACTGATAAGAAAATTAATTATTATCTTCTCTCAGACATGGTATCCTGCTACTGTAGTGTACTAGGTATTAATAAACATTGCATGTGTTGTAAGTACTTTTTTTTTTTGCTGTCAAGATAATTTTTGAGATATGGGGGTCAGTGCTTATAGTGCATTTCATGATGGACATACTGGTTACTAATAACCCCCAAACTCTTACTTATATTGTTTTGAAGTATCCAAATATCAAATTACTAAACAGGGCTCTCACACCACTTTTTGGGACTGGGGCCGGGGCCGTTCAAATTGGGAAAATTATCGTCATTTTGGGAAAAGTTGGATAACACAAATTCATTAAAAAAAATCCTCAAATTTTGCTTTTCTAGCATTTTATCATCAATGCTAACTGTGGTTTGAATAAACAGTTAAACAGAACAAACATGGGTACGTAGGCTATTTATGAATTTAAAGTACATTAGCTTTGTCATTACTATCTTTGAGTGTTGATATTGCGGTTATATGTCTTACTGCGTGACAGTCGCTAGTCACATAGTCCCGAATTTCCTCGATCACATGGGCAACTTTGCTTACCAATACAGCGCGAGACTGAACATGCCGAAGCGCGGGTATGTTTCTAGTTGCAGCTTACTAATGTTTAAATGAAATGTCTATTTTTGAAACCAAAATGCTGGTTTTTGTCGAAACTACATAACAAGATACTCTGCACTCATAGTTGTATACATTTTTGTAAAAACAATAACCTGGTTCCCCGAACCAGTTTACATATGCATTTCATAGTAGTACAGTTTCACTTTCATTTGCAAATGTGTTTTGTTTGGGGGGTTTTTTGCGATTAGGTTTGATTGACTTTTATTTTTTAATTAATTTTTTACTCTGGATGGAAATTGGGAAATTTACACCTTTCTTTTGGGAAAAAACGTACCTTTTCTGCATTGGGAACGGGGCCGTTGAACGGCCCCAATTTTAGAGAATCGAGAGCCCTGCTAAATCTCTGTTAGAAAATTGATTGATCCTCTGAAGTTTACATAGGACATGTACCCACATGATTATTGATGTAATCAATGTTTTTTTTTTTAAAATTGATATTAAATATCTGAAAACAGTCTTAAAACTTTGATTAAAAATCAATCTTTAAACTGCTAAACTCATTTTTATACTATGAATACATACCCGGTATTTAGTAATATCATTTATTCATTAAGTTATATTCATGTTCTTTTGAGGGGAAAAAATATACATCAGATATCAGATGCATATGTGTAAGTAAATCATAAGTGACAAAAATACTAGGACCTTTTCTTTTTTACTAATAATATGACTTTTTTTATTAGAAATGATAGGATATTGGATGTTTTTAAAAGAAATAAAGACTACGTTTTCGTGAATGTTGCAGGATAACCTGCAATAATGTAGACATAGATTTAAATTACCGTACACGTCAAGGACTCCCATGCCAATTTCAATAGTCCTCACCCACTGACGTCAAACACAAAGATAGCCGCACAAGATTTTCATGCATATTTGGCCTCCTTAGCGTCAGCCACAGAGACAGGTGTGCATGAGATTTTCATGCATATTAGGCTTTCTTAGCTCCTGACCTATTGACCTGCCTAATTTACATTCTGGTAGAATTATTAAGAAATCAACTCAGTTTACTTTCAAAGAGTTACCACAGAGAGAAAAAAAAACAGACATATGGAAATATTATGGCATCATCTGACTTCATGAAAAATTCTCAAGGGCATAAAACTTCTATAATACCGGTAAATGCAGAACATGCGCAAAGTTTCATTCATGGTATACTGATCATTGATAGATGAAAATAATTTATACTTTTAGTTTTATACTTCGACCTCTGTAGGGGTAAATTATCTGGTAAAGTGTCAGTCATTTTGGCTGGAACTAGAAATTTGAGTGATCAATGTTCAATTCATTTTCTAATAATGAAAAATTTAATCCATCCATGCTTTGTTATTATACATGTATTTGGTATTGTTTGATTTATTCTATTTTTTTTTTTCATAGAAAATGAAGGTATTGTAGCTGACATATAGTGTACATGTACCACTTGAAGATCTGTCCCCCTTGTAAATACAAGAAACGCAAAGGTAATTCTTTGTGAGAAAAGAGAGAATGAATAATAAAATTTTTCAAACCATACAACAAAAACTACTTTGAATAATTAGTACGCAACCAACCATTTACAATTGAATTTCGCAGTTTTATTTCTTTAACATTGAAAAAAATCAAATTTGATATTTTTTTAGCTCTACTGGTCAGAGATCAGAAGAGCTTATGAGCTTATGCAATAGGAAGGTGTCCCCTGTCCATTTGTCTGTAATTTTTGTAATCGCTACTCCTCCTACAATTTTGGTATGATTTCAATATAATGTGGAACAAAAGTAGACTACACTTAGATACATAATTCTATTTATTGCTGCCTATTGCAAAGTTTCAAATCCAAGTGTTACTTTTTCTTTGTTATACATATACAGACCAGTAGAGCTGCAGCCTAATCAGAGACTTAGGGTTTATCCTTTTCATCACAAAGCAACTTTCTTTTTTTCAGTATATACAGATACATACACATAGAAGGAGACATCATCTCATGATCTGTGGATCCAAAACTTTAAGGACAAAACTTTTGATAATTCATTCATGTAAAGAGTGTTGACTGGAATATTGAATATCTAATGAATGGAACCAAGAGAAATAATTTAATAAGTATTTTATTGTATATTACTCTTTTTATTCATCAGTCAAATTTCTGAATTAAAAATTAAATTTAAATTTAAAGGATTATAAATAAGTTTTTTTTATTATTATTTTGATTAGAACAAGTTCTTTAATTTATTATTCTCTTATATAAACAGGCATTTAAGGTCATACGCAGCATATTTGCACTTTATTGGGTTCTTCCCTGGAGTTGAAGAGCTCAACTAGAAGAAGGACATGTGTGCAATATTTTTATTGTCTATACATGGATTTGTAAATTTCTTCTAAAGCAATTTTGATGAAAAAAAGCTTGAATTTTATATGTTTTGTAATTTTTGTACATTTTTCTTTGAATAATGCAAACATTTTCAAGCTTTAATGTCTGTTCAAAATCCCTTGAAATGCATGCTGATTTTTTGTCTAAAAATTTGTAATATGGTAGACCGTACATGTATTCAAAGTTTAAATTTAAAATTTCTTGAAAAATTATTAGTATATAGGTAAGATACCTTGCGTATGTCCTTAAATGTAAAATGAAGGGATGTGTACCTTTATTCAATGAAATAGGGAACTCATGAAGCTGAATCTTATATGGAAGCATCCCTGGGTAGTGAAGATTCCAAATTGTTCAAATCATGACCCCTGGGGGTTGGGCGGGGCCACAATGGGGAATCAAAGTTTTACATAGAAATTTATAGGATAAATCTTTAAAAATCTTCTTCTCAAGAACCACTGGGCCATAAAAGCTGAAACTTGTGTGGAAGTTACCTGGGGTAGTGTAGATTCTAAATTTTTCAAATCATGATCCCCAGGGGGTAGGGAGGGGCCACAATGGGGAATGAAAGTTTTACATAGAATTATATTGGAAAAATCTTTGAAAATCTTCTACTCAAGAACCACTGGACCAGAAAAGCTGAAACTTATATGGAAGCATCCCGGGGTAGTGTAGATTCTAAATTATACAGATCATGTCCCCCGGGGGTTGGGCAGGGCGACAATGGGGAATCAAAGTTTTACATAGAAATACATAGGAAAAATCTTTGAAAATCTTCTTCTTAACAATCACTGGGCCAGAAAAGCTGAAACTTATGTGGAAGCATCCTGGGGTAGTGTAGATTCTAAATTGCTACAATCATGACCCCCGGGGATAGAGCGGGGCCACATTGGGGATTAAAAGTTTTACAATGGGGAATCAAAGCATCACATCGTAGTGAAGATTTCGAATTGTCTAAATTATGATCAGTGGGGTAGGATGGGGTCACAATATGTATTACGAGGGGAAAATCTGGTAAGGAACGGAATGGTCAAAGCTTCTCAGGTGAGCGATGTGGCCCATGGGCCTTTTGTTTTGCAATGAATTGAGGTAAGAATTTCGAGGAATTAATTCAGAACCGAGCACACTTTTTTGAATGCAATAAATATACAGTTTTTTCATTGGGTGGCACTGTAGCTCTCTGGTCTGTCAACATATATTTTTTTCACAGAGCTACAGTTCTGCAGCTACTTAAGTGTAAAATATTTGAATTTAAGTACATATTTTAAAGAACATTGATATTTATAACGGCGTCTGTGGCGTAATCCATAGCGCATTGGACTGACAATTGGTGTTCGCTCCCCGGTGTGGGCGCAGTCAGTTTTTCTTCAGAAAATGAAGTTGTGCACTATTTCGGCATAGTATGCTTATGATATTTAAATACATAGAACACAATGCAAGAATTGTAGGGTATGGGTATATATGTAGATCTAGACAAACTGACAGGAAGCCTAATAATTGACAATGTGCATTTATGACAAGAAAATTGAAAATCTTCCTGAAAGAAGTTAAATAAATTTAAGCCACAGGCATTGAAGTACCAATCTAGTTAAAATGAGATGTTAGATCCGCTCGCATAGTCACTACTGTATACAGTCAGTTTAGTGAATATGCGTGCGGATCTAACATCTTATTCAAATTACACACAGATTGCTGATCGAGGTATAAGTTGAATACTCAATTTTTTATATGATTTCATTATGCTATATTCACATCTGCGTGGGTATTAACAGTGAGCAGCAACTAACTGTGGCTTTTATGTGTTATGGGGTGTCCAAAATCAAGGTGCATACTGACGTTAAACAAAGAAGAAACTTGCAAAGGCCTAAGGTGACTAAATGGCTATTATCAGTTGAATCCATGTCAATGCATGGTGCTTAGTTATTATATGTACGAAAAAAGAATAAGTAAAAGATCAGCAGAGTACATTTACTAAAGAAGTAATAGAACTAAGGAAAACTTGTTTTTCTACTGGATGATATGAAACATATTAGAGTACCACCGCAAATATTCGGGATCCATGCCCTTTCATCATGTTTATTTTTGAACGGGTTCAATAAACTGTCAACGATTCTTGATATGTTTCTAAGGTGTAGGTAGAAAGTTGAAATTAGTGAAAAGGTTGTTAAATATTTTTAATGCAATCTGCCAATAAATGTGCATAATGATTGAAGATGGTTGAATTTTTTTCCATTATTTTCTGTACATTTGTCAGATCGGGTTCGTTGTGTGTAAAATTAATTCCAGCTGTCATTGGAACAAAACAAGGCATGATCAGGATCAAGAAAATTAAAAGTAAACATTAGGTAAATTATTACAGTTTGTGCATTTGAATAAGTTTTAAAACTCTCTAAGAATCTTAGAATGATTGATATGACCCAATGTCGTGATTTTTTTTAATTAGAAACCTATCAGTTTAGTGCAACAAACAGGCAAAGATTTAACAACGTGATCATGTTGTAAAACTTTACAAATGGCACGTATGCAATAAATTAACCTAAATGATGAGAAGGAAAATAAACAAAAAAAAAATTATTTCTTTCATAATTGTAATTTTTATTTTTCCCATTCAAAGGAAGAAAATAAGGTAATCTACATACAAGGGAAATTGTCTTTTTACTTAAAAAAAAACACCAAAAACCCTGAAAATTATAGAGATAAATTCACTGTTGATTTTAGTGCTATTTCATGTGAAATCTTTAATCATTGAAAAAATTAAACATTACCCCAAAATTGGTTAATTTTAAGAAATAAAAAAAAATGGTTTAGGAAACACATAACTTAAAAAGTTAAATGAAAATAAATAATGAATAGTAGTTAAACTGTTCAATAGTTTCTCTGTTTAGTTTAAAACTTTTGTTTCTTTATCCCATGGGAGAATTTTTATCTATTTTGAAATGAATATGGGATAAATCCCACATTTATAAAGAGATGGGAGATTATTTTCTGTAAACAAGTATATGGGATATTTTGTCCCATTATAAAGCATTTATGGGATTTTTAAACTTCTATGGGAGAAAAAATCCCACAGAATACCTTTTTCTCCCACAGAATAATGGTGGGATATTGGTTAGGAGAAAAAATCCCACCATTATCCCATGGGATTTCTTGATTTCAGGTGTAATATCTTTTTACCTAGAAGATAATCAGGTGTAAATTTTGGTTCATGTGTTAAGTTTTAAAAATCCCATCAGATGACATAAATAATTTCCACATATCTTTTGAAAAGTGGTTGGCGAAACTCCGGACAAATGTCGTGTCCGGAGTTAAATGTCGCACTGTTATATATTATATCAAAAGAATTTGATGCATTAGAAATGGAATTCAAACTAACAGAAAAGGGGGGTTGAGATCTTTTACCGTCAGAAAATCAGCCAGAAAAGTTGTGTGAGATACATATAATATTTTTGACCTTGTCGTGATTTGAATTTTGCTCGTTTAAGGATTTTTTTCAAATATTTAAATTTAATTATTTTTGCATAAAAAATATTTGAGAGTGTTACTTTTATCTGTATATTATGGTGTTCTGCAGATTTCAGTCATTTCGCCCGGTCCATTAAATCAAAATTATTACCGGTATAAGTCATTTTATGTCTAAATATATTATATCAAAAGAATTTGATGCATTAGAAATGGAATTCAAACTAACAGAAAAGGGGGGTTGAGATCTTTTACCGTCAGAAAATCAGCCAGAAAAGTTGTGTGAGATACATATAATATTTTTGACCTTGTCGTGATTTGAATTTTGCTCGTTTAAGGATTTTTTTCAAATATTTAAATTTAATTATTTTTGCATAAAAAATATTTGAGAGTGTTACTTTTATCTGTATATTATGGTGTTCTGCAGATTTCAGTCATTTCGCCCGGTCCATTAAATCAAAATTATTACCGGTATAAGTCATTTTATGTCTAAATATATTATATCAAAAGAATTTGATGCATTAGAAATGGAATTCAAACTAACAGAAAAGGGGGGTTGAGATCTTTTACCGTCAGAAAATCAGCCAGAAAAGTTGTGTGAGATACATATAATATTTTTGACCTTGTCGTGATTTGAATTTTGCTCGTTTAAGGATTTTTTTCAAATATTTAAATTTAATTATTTTTGCATAAAAAATATTTGAGAGTGTTACTTTTATCTGTATATTATGGTGTTCTGCAGATTTCAGTCATTTCGCCCGGTCCATTAAATCAAAATTATTACCGGTATAAGTCATTTTATGTCTAAATATATTATATCAAAAGAATTTGATGCATTAGAAATGGAATTCAAACTAACAGAAAAGGGGGGTTGAGATCTTTTACCGTCAGAAAATCAGCCAGAAAAGTTGTGTGAGATACATATAATATTTTTGACCTTGTCGTGATTTGAATTTTGCTCGTTTAAGGATTTTTTTCAAATATTTAAATTTAATTATTTTTGCATAAAAAATATTTGAGAGTGTTACTTTTATCTGTATATTATGGTGTTCTGCAGATTTCAGTCATTTCGCCCGGTCCATTAAATCAAAATTATTACCGGTATAAGTCATTTTATGTCTAAATATATTATATCAAAAGAATTTGATGCATTAGAAATGGAATTCAAACTAACAGAAAAGGGGGGTTGAGATCTTTTACCGTCAGAAAATCAGCCAGAAAAGTTGTGTGAGATACATATAATATTTTTGACCTTGTCGTGATTTGAATTTTGCTCGTTTAAGGATTTTTTTCAAATATTTAAATTTAATTATTTTTGCATAAAAAATATTTGAGAGTGTTACTTTTATCTGTATATTATGGTGTTCTGCAGATTTCAGTCATTTCGCCCGGTCCATTAAATCAAAATTATTACCGGTATAAGTCATTTTATGTCTAAATATATTATATCAAAAGAATTTGATGCATTAGAAATGGAATTCAAACTAACAGAAAAGGGGGGTTGAGATCTTTTACCGTCAGAAAATCAGCCAGAAAAGTTGTGTGAGATACATATAATATTTTTGACCTTGTCGTGATTTGAATTTTGCTCGTTTAAGGATTTTTTTCAAATATTTAAATTTAATTATTTTTGCATAAAAAATATTTGAGAGTGTTACTTTTATCTGTATATTATGGTGTTCTGCAGATTTCAGTCATTTCGCCCGGTCCATTAAATCAAAATTATTACCGGTATAAGTCATTTTATGTCTAAATATATTATATCAAAAGAATTTGATGCATTAGAAATGGAATTCAAACTAACAGAAAAGGGGGGTTGAGATCTTTTACCGTCAGAAAATCAGCCAGAAAAGTTGTGTGAGATACATATAATATTTTTGACCTTGTCGTGATTTGAATTTTGCTCGTTTAAGGATTTTTTTCAAATATTTAAATTTAATTATTTTTGCATAAAAAATATTTGAGAGTGTTACTTTTATCTGTATATTATGGTGTTCTGCAGATTTCAGTCATTTCGCCCGGTCCATTAAATCAAAATTATTACCGGTATAAGTCATTTTATGTCTAAATATATTATATCAAAAGAATTTGATGCATTAGAAATGGAATTCAAACTAACAGAAAAGGGGGGTTGAGATCTTTTACCGTGAGACGCTACATGTGCGCCAGTTTAGGAGATCATGCTTATCGATAGAATTGATAAAATTATTGAGTAATTAATAATGTCATATGTTTCTTGATCATAGTTATGCATAATAACGAGGTTGTTGCAACTTTATTTCTAGTTTTAATGTAATAAACGTAACTTTGAGGAATTTGTATGTAGTATTCCGGAATTACGGATTCTTCAGTTCGGAACTAGGTCTTGGTTTTACTTTTAGTAGGCGATAGATGTTTCCTGTTTGTTTGTTTACCGAGAAGTTGTTTTCATTTGTATGCATTTAATAGTGATTCAAGGTAAATTGAACATGAAGAATAGATTGTATGAATAAGATTTCATGATGTAGCAAATGTTCAATGATTTCATTATAATGTCATTGTTGTTCATAATAATAAGGGAATAACTTGTCTTTGTAAACTTTGACTTGTGACCCTGATGTTTTATATATCAGTTTGATGGTATAGATGTTGATGGTTAAGTCTATTACTTTTCTTGACTGAATACATGTAGAAGTCTGTTATTTGGTAACGGCTTTGTATACTATTCTTTAATAAGAGTCAAGCTAGGTATTGAGACAGTTGTATATTATAGAAGTCAGTATCTGTGTCATATTAAGTTGACCAGTTTAATCATATTAGTGTTTACACTTTATCGTGAGTACATAATAGTACCATGTCTTATATTTAGTGTAGGTCTCACTATATATGCTTTTATATGACTTAAGTGTTAAGTAGGTTGATCAAGAGTTGTGCACGCTCATGCTTCTAGGGTTTATTTATGAAATAACATCATGAACCATCATTCAGTATATACACTTTGTACATACTTTATTACTGTTGTTTATTATTGTACTTTGTTCTTTGCAGATATCACTGCTGCCTTTTGGTTTTACTAAATAAATTGGTGAACCTAAACAAAAGTCTTATCGCTTGGCTACACATAAGCAATACAGCACAGATGCATTGAGAAAGCAACTGATAGAGATACATAATATATAAGTCACACCTTTAAAAACACGCAAGCAGCACACAGAAACATAAAAAGAACATAACGGAAAAAAGTGAACAAAAAGATTGACACACATGCACAGACACACAGACAAAAGGACACAACTTATCTTGTGGAGAAGGCTGTATACTCACAGTCTTTACCGCTCCAAGAACAAATCATAGATTTAAACTGTAAAAAATTGGTTTGACATTTAAAATGTTCAGGTAAGGAGTTCCATAAAACTGGTGCTGCATATCTAAAAGACATTTTGCCATAAGATGTAGTTCTCACTTTGGATATTTCTAAAATGTTTGAATATCTGAAATTGTATGTCACTTTCTTAAAACTCACTAAGTCTGACAGACATCTAGGAGAATGGTCATGTAAAATCGCATAGCATTCCAGAGCCATGCTACTCATTCTTCTACTCTCTAATGATGGTAATTTTGCATTAGGTAGTAATGATTCATAGCTACTCTCCAAATCTTCATAAATCAAACATAAAGCTCTTTCTTGAATTTTTTCAATTTTCCTTGCATTTTTCTTGGAACAGAAATGCCATACAAAAGGACAGAAATTAAAATTTGACAAAATAAAACTATAAAATTTGTAATTTTCTTTGCCCGAGTTAATACTGAGCCAATGCGTTTTAAAACGTTTAATTGTTGGGCAGCTTTTTTTTTTTTTACATATATTACTAATATGGACATCAAGTTTGAGCATTCAAATGTTATAGCAGAGGTTAAAGTTTAACAAAAATGGAAAGCTTGCATTTTGTTAAGAACATTTTTAGCATCAAAGTTCCAAGGTTTTCACCATATTAAATCAAAGTTCCAAAGATGTCACTATAGTTAATCAAAATTCAAAAGTTTTATCTTTGGTAATATAGTTAACTATAGTAAACTACAACTATAGTAAACTGTAGTTTACTATCAATAGTATTTTTTGTCAGGTCTATTTCAGTAATTGAAAATTGAAATGATAAGTTTCTTAAATATTGTTTCTTTTACTTTTCACAGACAAATTCAGAAGATTCGCCAGAGAATGGTAAGTGAATAAGTTGGGTAAATTTACATTCCAGTCAAAATTCTTTATTATTAACAGATTTAAATTAAGACACTTTTTTTTATTTGAAACTCGTAAAATGATTTTTTTTTTCGCTTTTCGCCATTAAATAAGATAAACCTGTATAATTTATTGCTAAAAAAATATGAATAAACAGAAGTACTTATCGGAGTTTATAATTACAACTAGTTAAAACATTCTCCCAAAAATATATTTGTATAAATAAATTTTTTGCACAAAATTAAATCACATAAGGATGGTGGAATTGAAAAAAATTCAGTTGTTTTAGTTAAAAAATGAAAAATCATTATGTAGACATTATTTTATGTAAGTGGTCAGTCAAAGGACTAAGGTCAAACTAAAAGTTGTTATGTCTCCAATAAAAATTCATTTTAAGATAGGTAATAAAAACAGACTTGATGCATGGATATATATACTGATTGTTAATAGAACTTAAAAAGCATAATAAAATTGTTCAAACTATTGCATATTCTTTTCAGAGATCCAGTACAATTTTGCGACAGGAAAACTTATCTACATGGAGAAGTAATTCATTTCACATGTTAGAAAATGGTCCCAAATGTTCTCATACCGGTACCATATCAAACTGATGCTTTATAGTGTTTTTCTTCACTATAAAATTTGGAGAAGGATTAACATTGTATTTCTATTTTATAAAACATGTTCTTATGAGATGGAATCTGTGAATTAATTTAATATGCTGAAAAGACGAAAAAATGAAGTTCCTTTGGAGAACCCTAAGGGTAGCATGTTTTTTTTTCTGTTGTGAATAGATATGAAATATAATAATTCCCCCATTTTACCTGTGAATGCTGGGACCTCTTATAAACTTTCAAACATCACCCTATAAAAGTAACTGCAAGACTTTTTTAAATAATGGAGTTATTTTGTTCTTAAAAGACAAGATCAAAGAATCGGTATTGAATGTAACTTTTTTGTCCGCGGTGTTGTTGCCAATGATTTGGAATTGTATTTCCTAAACAGAAGCATTCAAAGAAATACTAATCCGTTTACCTAATTTTTCATGGCTTAAATTTTTGCTGTTTTCAAAAGAATCTACAATACATAAAAAATAGAATATACCTTCATGTCAATACTATTTTTCAGAACATGATTTTCTTATTTACATGTATTTTAATGGATGCATTGATATGTATATATTTGGACTTTGTTTTAAATGATGCATACATGTATTAATAAAATTTAAAAAAAAAAAAATTGTAAACTATTTATGGTGTGTAAAAAAAATGTACCTTTCTCCAATGCAATTATCTTTATTATTCAATATAACTTTTTGTCACTTTTTATCCCATAATTGTAAAATTTTGAATGAAGTATTAAAATCTATGCTGTTTCACTTACTAATTTTACTTTTTTATGATTTCAAATTTGAACAAAAAAGTTGTTTCTGTGCTGAATATACCCTTAAGAGTTGTTTTCCCATGCTAAAACTATGTCCGCCTGCATAAATTGTAACACCAAATAATAATTTAATAATACTTTATTTCATACCGGTATATAATCTGTAGAAAAGATGGCCATTTTACTATAACTAAACCGCTAGCTCTTTTTGTCATTTGAGAAGAGACCTAGAGATGATGGCATGCTAGAAATATTTTTTAAAATGTTGATAGCATATCAGACGCAATGGTTACACACGATGATTTCATGATGACTTCAAATATTCTTTTGTCTTTGCTTGTTTATAAAAAAAAGTGCACAAAAATGACCTTATGAACTCTTTCAAATCTCTTCTCTATGAAGAAAGGAAATAAACAAAACCAGAATATTCGATGAAGAATTAATTCTCCTATTTAGGTAAAACAAAATTCAAATTTACAATTCTTTTTAGAAAAAAAAAACTTGTTAGTAGTATGCTTTTGTCTGAAAAAGTTCTGGCAAAAGGACGGTTGAGAAATACGAGTCAATTTCACCAAGTATGCCTAAATTCTGTAATGAAAATTCATCCTCGACATAATCAAAGGACACTTAATTTAACACATATAGGTCATTGTTCTTTTTCACTATTGATTTTTAGCACGCATTTCGATTTGATTTTGATACAAATGTAATGAATCTGGTCGCTTGTAGTTGTCCTTTTGCAAGCAGAACATCTTATAATGCATTAAACTGTCTCGTTTGAATGGAAATGTGCACGCTTTATTCAGCTGAGTACAATTATGTTAGCACAGAATATGTATTATATCTGTACTTTGTAATTATTAGTCATTATATATATATATATTTTTTATATTATTACTCATATTATTTTTGGTCGTGTGGTTTTTATTGTGTACATACATGTATCTTGCATGATGATAATTGGACTATTTGTGTAAAAGTTTGAACAATTTAACAAACATTAAAATTTGATTTGTTTTCATTAAATGCTGTAATTTTTGTTTATATGCTGATCCTACTTCATTATAAGATATACTTTAAAATCACAAAATGTAAATGAAATACTTTGATACTATAAATTGCTACAATGTAATTCTTCATTATAGGAGTATATATAATAAAATTTTATGATGTTCAGTTTTTCATAATTTATCTTGCTGTGGCCTTCAACTCAACATTTATAAATATCGACGACGTATTGTCAATTAACAATGGTTATTTCGATTCTTATGTCGATAGGATATAGCCTGGTGAGCTTGAGATAAAAGATACCACAGAGTCTGACACATCTGTTTCATACTTGATATTTTACTTGAAAAAGACGTGAATGGTAATCTAACAACCAAGGTTTATGATAAACATGATGACTTTAACTTTTCTATCGTCAACTTCCCTTACTTATGCAGCAATATACCTTCAACACCTGCATATGGCGTTCATATATCTCAGTTGATTCAATACGCAAGCGCATGCTCTACGTATGAACACTTTCTAAAAACGATGTAAATTATTGACAAACAACTTGATGAAAGAAGAATATCAGCAGACTCGTTTAAAATCATCATTTTGTAAGTTCTTTGGTCGATACAATGACCTTGTCAGCAAATACAATTGCCATTGAGTCAAATGCTGACTGACGTTTTTCATACTAATTGTTATTCCATTATTTATACACTGCATTGACGACGGATTTTTCTGTTATTTCCCGATCATGACAAGGAGCACACGGCAGATGTGACCGGTCAGCAGAGGACGCTCACTCTTCAATGGCACCTGATCCCACCTCTCATGTTTAAGAGGATCGTGTTTACTCTGCTCCTATTTTGTATTGTTTTATGGACTCTGAGATTGAATACTGTACGTTATCTCCATATCCTTCAACCTTTTGGTAAAATATTATAAACTCAAGATTATGATAGGTAATTATTTCAACATATGTGGAAAAATTGCCGATATTGGAAAAATCAGCCCGGGGAAAAGCATCTAGTTTATGAAAATTTTGAGAAGGAAACATTGGTGCAGCTGATCTGCATCGTTATGGTTTTATAAATTAATCTTTGATCATAACGCTACAGATCCCGTACTGCAAAATTTGTGCAACTTACGACGCAACTTTGAGATTCTCTGCACACGGTTGAGGAGAATTTCTCGACTTTCTGGCATTGCTCAATCAACTTTCTTTAACCGTCGACCTAAAACGCCCATCACTTTAGGTCTATGCTTTTACTCCTTCATTTTAAACATATTTTAAAACCAAACTGTATATTTTTTTACCTTCTAACCCTTTACAATCACTGGTATAGACCAATACCTCTTTTGTCTTTAATTTTCTTCCATCCAACAAAAAAAAAAACATACCTCTTTTGTCTTTAATTTTCTTCCGTCCAACAAAAAAGAAAACAAATCAAGAAAATTAATATAGAGACAATTAAATAGGATTAAAGACTAAATACGCTTAAGTTCTGCAGCTAGGAAAAAATGGTAATATTTTTATGTAACCTAGTTGTTCATTTATTTCAAATTAGAGTTGAAATGATGAAACTTGAATTCGCATGCGTTGTGCATGCTGCATCTTTACTAAAATGAAATAAAGGATCAACCTATGTTCAAAATTCCGAAAACAACATCAGAGAATTTGTTTAAAATCAATATGGTGATTTTTATCAAGAAACTAACGTTTTACAAATATTGTCTCTTGAAAGAAATAGAATACCGAGGTCTAACCATTATTTTCCGGATTCAAACAAATTAAAATTAAATCACATTATATTTTCATCTTACTTCATTGTAATTTTAGTTAAAAGCATTAGCCATTTTCTAATTAACGACAAAATTACTCATACTCATACTGTTTACAAAACTTATATTAATAGATGTTGATTACGAAAACAGTATTTAAGCTCTAATGTCCATTTAACAATACAAAGCAGGGCTAACACGGACCTTCAAAACATTAGAGCTGGAATCAGGTGAGATTTAGGAGTGATCATCCCCTGCTGACCGGTCACATCAGCTGTGTATTCCTTGTCATGATCGGGTAATAACGAAAAATTTCCGTCGACAATACAATGTTTATATACATGTAATGACCTAAAATTAGTATGAAAATAAACGTCAGTCAGCATTTGACTCAATGATAAATTGTATTTGGTGACAAGGTCATTGTATCGACCATAGAACTTACGAAATAATTACTATAAACAAGACTGATGATTTATTTATATCCTCTCCAATTAGGTTAAATACACATGCATTGCCATTACACATGGAAAGAAACTTCATACCAAAGCGAAATAAATAATTTATGTATGATATTAAATGTGCTCTTTTTTATCTTGAAAATAAGGAGCATTGAAATGATCCATGTACTTTCCAAACAGCCCTCGTATAGTCTGATCCCCTTCATATGTGATAAATGTTCACATTAAGATACATGTACCTTCATTTTTATTCCAAATTTTCTCTAATTTGTAATGAGTACAAAATTCTGTCTTGTATTGATACATTAACTTGGCGTCTTCTTTCAAATGGTAAATAGTTGTAACACGATTGTAAGGTCAGACGACACGTTCCTCAAAAATATATAATTTTTCCCAAGGCTTTTTCATTGAAGTATAGGTAAACTTCAACAAGTTTCCTCAAAAATATAAAGGGTACCTTACCTGGCATTTGGACAAGATACCACAAGGTCATATTTCTTATATAACCCTTATGGTCAATCTTCTTATTGCCCATATGACAATTTTTGGTATACTTATATCTAAAAACATTTTGAAAACAATGTAGAAATTAGAAGAAAATGACAAGTATGAATAAGTTTTGATATAATACCAAGAGATACAAAACATATATTTGAGGAACGTGTCGTCTGACCTTAAGGACATACGCAAGGTACCTTACCTACTGTTAATTTTTCCAGATATTCTTAATTTAAGATCAAAGTGCCTTCAGATGTTCATAGACAAAAAATCAGCCTGCATTACAAGGGATTTTTGGAAGATACATGTATCAAATTATGAAAAGTTTTGTATTATTAAAAAAATATATATATACAAAAATTACGAAACATGAATTCCAGATTGATTCCCATCAAAATTTGTTTTAGAAGAGGTGTGCAAAACCATATATACATTAAAAGTACTTCACACAGATCCTTCCTTTAGCTGAACTCTTCAAATCCAGGGAGGTCGTGAGTTCGTATCTCAGCCGCGACTGACCTAAGTCGATAAAAAATGGGTAGCAACTGTTCCTTCGCCATGCGCTCGGCACTTTGAAGTGAAAGTTGCGGGTCCTTCGGATGAGACCTTAAAAACCGATGCCCCGTGTCAGCGGCAAGCGTTGGCACGATAAAGATCCCTCATTGCTAAATGGCTCTGAGTGCCGAGTAAAGATCAAAATTTGAAGCCCTTCACTGGCATACGGTGACGTCTCCATATATGAGTGAAAAATTCTCAAGACGGACGTCAAACAATATACAATCAATCAATCAATCAACTCCAGGGAAGAACACAATAAAGTTCAAACTACCTTGCATATGACCTTAATCTACAAAATTCAATTAAAATACATTGCAATTTTGAAAATAAGAAGAGATTAGAAGATTTTCGTAAAACCATTCACAAATACTTAACTCTGTAACTACACATACTCGTACTACATTGAAATTCTTACCATACGGCATCTATAAATCTAAATGTCTCCCTTTACTAATTATTAACATTTTCCAATCCCAGTATTCAAGGAGGGTTCATTTGCAAATATGGCAACTATAATATGTAAACCTGCTTGATTAGTACATGTACACGTATTAATAAAGATAAAAGTGGTCTTTCTTTCTTTTTAAGTTCATTTAAATATAAAAAATCAAGATTAGCGAACAATGACCAATCTCATAAATCCAATGAGAAATACAAAACGTAAACATGTATAAAATGGACCCCTGGATTAAGTAGGGGTGGGATCAGGTGCCTAGGAGGACTTAGCATCCCATGTCGACCAATCACACCTGCCGTGGACCCTGTCATAGTCAAAAAGGCCTAATAATCGGTGGGAAACAAGTACGTCAAAATACAACTACAGGATAGGTTTCATTTGCCAATAAAAAAAAAATATGTTTATTATCATGATGTGTTTCAAGGCTATACAATGGTTAAATATTAATTTAATTTATTTGAAAGTATTTGTTATTATTGTTATAAGAATTATATACAAACGATTATGATTTTTAATTATTATCATTTAGTCTGTATATGATTAATTTAGGATGATTATTTAAGATAAAACGATTTAATGTGTTCAACATTTAATACTGGATTGTGTGTCAATAGAAAAGTCTCTATCAACATGTTTATTTAACTGCACTCTATCCGAGGCATATAACTTTTGATAATACATAGATAACTTCTGCAGTTCAATTAAATACGGACAGACAAAACATCTACCAAATTTTATGACAGTCTATTTATATATAAGGTAATCTAAAAACTTTTTATTGCATTAAAGGTGCTTAGACACAGATTTGAAGTAAAACATTTCAATAGGATCTTATTTCATCTCGAAGTTATCTAAATTAAACATTTTTGGACGGGTTTAAATGACACATCCTTGTACTTTCACAAATTTTAAATTTTATTTTTCATGCTTAAGAAAAGTGGCAATTTTATTGTGTATTCATAAAAAAATATTAAAACTATAATTCAGAAAATTCAGATTATTTATTAAAATTTGTGAAAGTGCAATCTTTAAGATATGCAAATCAACCCGTCTATAATTTCGAAGTTACAATAACTTCGAGATTAAATAAGATTTTTATTTTTGTGTTATTATATTTTGTGTAAAATGCGATTGCGATATATAAGTCGTTACATTATACAGAAAATTTGAGAAAATCTCGGCTTCAAATCTGTGTTCAAGCACCGTTATAATAAACATGGATTGCAAACATTTTTTTTAACATAAGTTACTTTTAATGATTTAAAAGCAATAAATAAGCATATTAAAATTTTGTATTTAAAGTTTTTTTAAACATATACAAAAAATATTATCTGGACTATCATGAAAACTAAACATTCATGAACATGATGAATGGTTGTCCATTTAACAAAAACTCGCTACCATATCGAACTATAGTTTACTGTAATAAAGTTAAGTATCAATGCATTCCCTTCTATAGACTGAAAATTATTTTAGTTTGTATTCTCTTATTCAATCACGTAATATTTAATGCAGTTTTTATTTTTTATTTACATAATCATTTTTTGCACATACTCGTATTATGTCATATTAAAATAAAGATTATAAGCAGAAAAATACACACATGAAAAATATCATATTCTTTCTTGTCCTTCACATCCCTTAAACATAGTATAATAAATATCAAATTTTCATCTAAGGAAGTACTGAATATATATATTATTCCAAATGTCTCAATTCAAATGTTGACAATACTTACATTTTTGTATACCCGTTCTAAGAATTTGAGTCAACAAGTAGTTACTTTTCCATTGAGAACTAGTTAACTACTCGTATATGAAATCTAAAATTCAAATCTGTCTCTAAAATAAAATTTTCTGTTTTTGAATTTTGAAGCTGGTGGTAGGGGAGTCTTCCATACCAAACCAGGTTATACGTTTCATAAATAATATGTGTTCCTTTTCGGATATAAACCGATTAAGAGGATAAATTACAACAAAAGTGAATTATATATAAATAGTAATATTTTCATTATAAGTATGTCATTTGAATACAAAGCTTTGAATTTACTGAAAAAAATCGTCGTATCTAAATATACTCTTGGTATTTTGACTTTCATCGTGGATTAGTTTTAAAACTGTAAGATAATTAAAATCTAGAATATATGTCCAGAATATAATTATAGAAGGTTCATTTAAATATCGCGTTTACACTGAGCCCAAAATACAGTTTGCATGTATATAAGGAATGCCTCTAATTCTTGACCAAATTATTCGAGTATAAACTTGTTTAGGTCAGTTTACGCTTTTTAACCCGCGAAATGTTTGTGTAAAATTGTGTTTTTTTATTAGTTCAAATTTGCTGCTAAATAATACAATCGTAGTAACGGAAGTGATGGGATGCGATGGGCGGTAAAAATTTATACATAGGCCTAGAAGCTTGTTTACATGTTGTAACTGTTTGAAGTTAAAGGTATATTTATTAAATTTTTGAATTTAGCATGAATTGCGAGAACTTGAATGAGAGGATTGCATGTAAACAGAAGATTTTAGTTGTTTTTCGGGGAGGGGGTAGGTCTATATCAAACCAAAACCAGTTCATACAGAAATGATTTGTGTTCCATTTTGGATATCATCCAATCCGACGCTAGATTATAACAAGATAAAATTATATCTAAATGATATATTCAGTATTAGTATGTCATTTGATAAAGTAAAAATGTGTTGCATTAGATAAACCATTTAACTACTTAATATAAGGGTTATAAAATAGATTTCGTGTATCTTATTTGATAGTAGAAAATCATTAACCTAACATTTATCAACGAATTACAGTTGTTTATTTGTAAGCATCGATGTTACAGTCTAAAGCCATATCCTTATAAAATTTTTTAATTGCTTTATTTTCAATATGATATTTTGAATACATAGCAAAGTTTGAATTCTTTCTTATCAAAGATTTCCAAATTCATGACCCAGATATGCTTCACTTAATCCTTCAAATATCCATTTTCAGACCTCGAAGGAAAGGTGGTGTTATAACGTTCAAATTTAAATTACTATAGTGTTCACCTATTCACTTACATACATGTACAATAATAACATAAATTTGAATACATTTATTTTCCTATCTGCTTTTGTCATTGAAAAAAATTATGCATTATCCTAGGCAAACAATGGATGAAATGGATGAATGCACAAATTGTGACGAAGGTAGTGCTGAATATCAATGTAACACCTGTCAGGTAAGTCTCTGTCAAACTTGCAGAGATCGGCATAAACGAAAAAAAGGGACAAGCCACCATGACGTAATCAAGAACAGTTTGTGTCAAGTCCACACCAATAAAGTGTACATTTCCTGTTGCAAGCAATGTGAAGTACCCGTATGTATGACATGCATGAGAGAGTCCCATTTTGGACACGAACAAACCGACATTGACCAAATATTCGAATCCAAAATGGAAGAGTTTTTGACAGTCTTTAACTGTTTAAAAGATACCTTTACCAACAGTACAGAACTAGCAACGAAAATCGTACTAGATGAAGTGGAATGCGAAGACGAAATTTCCGAAATACAATCAAAAATAATTTCCAGATCCAAAGCTATCAAGGACGCTCTGGATATCATTGTACATGATAATATAGAAAATTTGACCACCATAAAACGTACCTTGATGTCTGACTTTCAAACTCACAAAGCTATGCTTTCGGAATTCATATCAAAAATAAAATATCTTCTCAATAAATATGATCGAATCAACAGAGCTACCAGTTGAGTTTATCATGACTCAGAAAGAAAAAGTGGATGCCATGAAAAAATTGTTGGACATTCCAATACTTTCGGAGCCCTTAATGCCATGTTATGAACAGATTGACTTCCAACAAAGTGATATTGAAAGCTTATTACCAAGGGTAAGCTATTTAGGCATAGCTTGTCGAGAAAGATCTCCAAGAACTGTGTCAATTGAAACATCTTCAGAACGATCACCAGAAAGGGTTACAACAGAACGATCACAAGAAATGGTTACAACAGAACAATCCCAAGAAAGGGTGACAACTGAACAATCCCAAGAAAGGGTCACAACAGAACAATCCCAAGAAAGGGTTACAACAGAACAATCACAAGAAAGGGTAACAACTGAACGATCACAAGAAAGAGTAACAACAGAACAATCACCGGACAGGGCGACAACTGAACAATCACCAGAAAGGGTCACAACTGAAAGATCATCCGTAAAGGTGACAACTGACCAATCTGCAGAAAGGGTAACAACTAAACGATCTACAGAGAGGGCGACAATTGTACGATCACCTGAAAGAGTGACAACTGAACGATCTACAGACAGGGTAACAACTGAACATTCACCAGAAAAAATTACAACCGAACGATCACCAGAAAGGAAGACAACTGAACGATCCCCAGAAAGAGCGATGACTGGACGATCTCCAGAGAGGGGGGCAATTAAACAATCACCAGAAATGGTGACATCTGAACGATCATCAGAAAGGGATACAACAGAACGATCACCAGACAAGATGAAAACTGATCAATCACCAGAGAAGGTGAAAATAGAGGGATCACCAGAAAAGGTGACAACTAAACGATCACCAGAAATGGTGACAACTGAACGATCACCAGAAAGGGTGATAACTGATCGAACACCAGAAAGGGTTACAACAAAAGGATCATCAGAAAAGGTGACATCTGAAGAATCTTCAGAGAGGGTGACAACTGAACGATCACCAGAAAGGGTCACAATTGAACGATCTCAAGAGAAGGTGACAATTGTACAATCTTTAATTCCTGTGAAAGAAGCATTAAACGTCTTGGACAAGGAATTAGGGAAGAATAGTTTGGGTTTTCCGGGAATGAACAGCATCTACCATATATCCTCGCGAGATGACAATAAGTTCTGGGTCAGTAACTATGAAGGTGATCTTGTTTTGACTGATTTCAGTGGTCATGTATATAAGAAAATTAAAACATCGAAGGGGACTGGTTACCATGCAATTCTGAAAACTGGGGATCTTATCTATGCTGATGAAGAAGGCGGTCCTTTAAAAACAGTTGGACTGCATATAACACCTGTCCCCTTGATCAACACGTTTTTTTGAAGCAGAGATGAAACCTTTAAGCGTTTTTGTAAGCTCACTAAATAACAGTATACTAATTGGAACGAAGCAAGGAAATAATGCACAGGTAGTCAGATTCAACGATGACGGGGAAATGATCGATCAAATTCAGTATAATAGTAAGCGTGAGCCCCTGTATAAGTGTCCACATTACATCACAGAAAACAAGAATGGAGATATCTGTGTATCCGATTACGGCAGCAGAGCAGTGGTTGTGGTTAATTCTCTCGGTAACCATCGCTTCACTTACACGGGACATCCTAGAGGAACCTTGGGATATCCTTTCGGAATATGTTCCGATACTCTTGGACGTATTCTGTTTTGCGATTCAATGAATCACAAAATCCATTCGATTGACGAAAACGGCACTTTCCTGTCATTCACCCTAACACAAGATATCGGTAAGCCTCTCGCCATTTGTGAAGATGGAAATGGAGACATATGGCTTGGAGCTCAAGGAAAGGAATGCATAATGAAGTTCACCAATAAAGTGGGATTTTGAAAGTCTCAAGAAATATGATGAGGAGCCACTTACCATAACATTCGTCAAACTCAAGATGTTTTTTTTACTTGCTACAAAGTGCTTCACTGATAAATGTATCTTTAATGTTCTTTTCATATTGCAAACAAGTAATCACTTAGCCTTTTATGAAAGTTGTATGATCATTTTAAATTTCCATAGCATCCTATTACATTTCCTTTGCTCTTTATAAGAAGATATCAGGGAAAACAGGGAAAAATTATAACTACTAGTATATGACAATAAGCACATGCTTTTCTGGTGTGTTCTAGTTTTCTAATTTTAGATAAAATAGAAAAGAAAGATTGTATTTATCTATATCTATTTCATGTTTAGTCATGTAAAGCTTATTCCTCACATTACATATCTTATACATGTACCAGCATACTAGCACCAAACTGCTGTTTATACTCTGAGGCACGAGCATTTCCTTTGATAATTTTTTTCTGTGATTAATAAATATATGGGAAATATTAAATAAAGCCGCACTCGTGTATGGCGTATTTTTTAAAAAGTTCGGGTAACCAAAATTGAAAAAAAAAGCCTTTCTATTTCATTACTTTAAATAAAAAAGGACTTTCCTTTAAATTACACAATTTCAATCAATCGCTTTTCAAAGATATCAAAAAACAAATGCTGATTTATTTGTCTACTCAAAATTTATACGACATACAAATTTAAAGTCAATTTTAAACACAATTCGGTGAAAATTTTTAAAATTTAAACGTAAATAATAGATATCATGCAAATCTATAGTCAATCAACATTATTTTTTTTAGCTAAGATGCGTTTGGAAGCCTGTTGAGGCTAGTTCAGAGAAAGAAATATATTTTGAACGCATTAAATCGCAAAAAATCATTGAGTTAAAATACAAAATTGTTGTTGCATTTAGTCGCAAGTTAAAATTGTTGTGTTTAGTCGCAAATTACCATTGCTGCGTTTAATCGCAATTTTATGCTTTAAAAACTGCGTTTTGCCTATAAACACAATAAACAATGCGGAATTTTTTGCGTTTCAACCCCAGGTATTGCGTTCAAACACAATTAAAAAAATCTTTCTCTATTCATAATTAAACTGGCTTCAATGTGCTTCCGTAGGTATGCCTTATATGGTTTAAAAAAAATTAAATGAAGTACTGAAAACTTATTATACAGATTAAGTAAAATATGACACATATTATGCATTTGAACTTTCAATCTTTTTTTATCACAGGAGGGATTGTATTGATTAATTTCAACTAATCGTATTTATTTACAAACAGCAGTAATTGAAAATTGTTTTCTTTGTTCACCCCAAAAATATTCTAGTTATGGAGTTTGGCTGAGATTACATATTAGTATTATCAACATTAACTAACAATAAAAGATAATAAAACCTCTTTTATCTGATTTTTTAAAATGATTTTTTTTTATTTCTTATTTCAATCAGTGTTATAAAATATGTATTTGTCAATTTTTATTGCTAAACGTAACCGCCAAAAATGAATCATTTTATCCATAAATTTGCAGCCTGCCTAGCGAAACAATAGTAATTTTTGTCATTTAAAATAATAACTATTGATAACTAGAACTGTTTTAATTAGTGCAATTATAATTATGATAATTAAATGATTTATCTTTCTTTGACTAGTGCGTAAAACAAAACTTTTCAAGTAAACAACCGTAATAGTGTTAAACAACAAATATGCAAAATTGTTAACGCACAGACAAAAAACTTTTTTCAATTTGGAGTCTGTTCAGGAATTTGACAGTATGTGTCTATCCTTATATCAAAAGGTAACAATGTTAAGTGACGATGCGGTTGTAATTATAAAGGAAAAAAAAAATGTTTTGTTTCTGTCCGTTATATCGGACGTTGAAAAGTGACGTTCCCTTTGGTTTTTATCTTTTCTCTATTCTCTAATTTTTTCTTTGAAATATAAGGAAAGATAACTGACTTTTTCCCTGATGTTACATGTATAATTTTGTTTATCAAATTTTTACAAAATAAATATTTTTTTTATAAACAAGCAACCAGCTATACGAGTACATATCTTTTCTTTGTTCCAATTGCCACTTACTTCTTGGTTGAAATTTCATTCCTTGAATCTGACTGCATTCGGCCTCATGGAGTGTGTTTAATGCACACTGTGGATGTAATATCACATGACTAGCTGTTCCTTTTTTTTTTTTAAACACTAGCTTTTTCAGTGAAACTACGTCCAGCTCCAACGAATCTAACACAGAAAGCTTAGTTAAAGTGAAAGTACTTTATAAATAAATCGTTGAGAGTTAGTTATTTCAATACTATCTGTCAACCTCTCTTTCTCAATTTTGAATTCTTAAGAGATTTTTTGAAGGACATAAAATCATATGAAAGCATACAAATGTAAAATTACTGGAGTTAATATTGTTGTTGTTTTTGGTTAAAAAAATTTTACACAAGAAAGGAACTGTAAGACAAATGTATTTCAGTTACATTCTCATCAAGCTTCTTCAACAAACAGAAAAACTAAGATAAGTTTACTTTACAGAAATATACTTTCTAAAAACAATTGCTCAAAGAAATGTAATCAATAGAGTTCATGGTCAAACAAAAAAATGAAAAATTAGCTAGCCTTTATGTAAAAATAAATTAGAATATTTAGAGAAATTCATATATAATGCCTTTGTCTGGATAGTTTCTGGCAGCAGAAATGTGACTCGATTTCACTAAGTATGCCTAAGTCTACAATGAAGAAATTAAAATTCATCCGCGACATTCTTAAATGGCACTTACTTTCACACCACACAGATATGGGTCATTGCTCTTTTTAATTATTGATTTTAGGCACGTATTTCGATCTGAATTTGATTAATCTAATCGTTAGCACTTGTCCATTCTGCAAGTAGAACGCCTTATGATGCATTAGGTTGTCTCGTTAGAATAGAAAAGTACACGCTTTAACCCCAGTTAATTAACTGAGTACACTTCCCAAAACACAGAATATGTACTGTATCTGTACTTTGGTCTTATTACTTAGTCATTATATTTTTGGTCATGAGTTTTATCTTGCTTAACTTTTTTTAAACTATCTCATGTTTTTTCCTCAAAATTTACAACAGAATACTAAATTTTGACAATAATTTTAAATAATCAAAGGATTAAAAGACTTTTCTGAAATAAGTAATAACTTTTAAGTACATTAGGTTTTTGATTGTTTAAAATAAATACGATTTCTAACAAACTACAATCTCATTAGATTTCGAAAGCTTCATGCACGAAAAATCTGTTTTTAAAAATGTCTCTTAAATGAACTGTCTTTTTTTGTGGTAAATTAACGTTTTGTTTCTTTATATGACTACTTCATCATACGTAAAAATATGATTAAAATGTTTATGAAAGGAAGATAATACAAAAAATTGATGTATGGATTAGTACAATTTATATATATCCTTGGACCTGTTTTTGTTTTAATTGATGCAAATAACAAAATTCTAAAATATTAAGAAATCGTAAACCTTCTGTTACATTCAAAATTCTACCTTTCTGCCAACCATTTATATTTATCTATACAAATTTTCGTAGATTCAAATCCAATTATTGTGAAACTTAAAATGAAAAATAAAAAATTGTTTATTTTATACTTGAATCTACGGCGCCGCTGGAGGGCCAGGTAAAAAAATATTTTTATTTGTTCGAACAAATTAAAAATTCGTTCGGACGAATTAGTTATTTGTTCGGACGAATTAGATATTCGTTCGGACAAATTAGAAATTCGTTCGGACGAATTAGTTATTTGTTCGGACGAATAAGATATTCGTTCGGACAAATTAGAAATTCGTTCGGACGAATTAGAATTTTGTTCGGACAAATAAGTTATTTGTTCGAACAAATTAGATATTTGTTCGGACAAATTAGTCATTCGTTCGGACGAATTAGATATTCGTTCGGACAAATTAGAAATTCGTACGGACGAATTAGTTATTAGTTTCGGACGAATTAGATATTCGTTTGGACAAATTAGAAATTCGTTCGGACGAATTAGAAATTCGTTCGGACAAATAAGTTATTTGTTCGAACAAATTAGATATTCGTTTGGACAAATTAGAAATTCGTTCGGACGAATTAGAAATTTGTTCGGACAAATAAGTTATTTGTTCGGACAAATTAGAGAAAATGCGAACAACTGTCAGGACATCTCGATTAATGTGCGATTTGCACCAAGACGTTTCATTTTATTTTGATTCTTCGCAAAATAACATTAATGAACACCATTATCGATAAATATTTTGAAGAGAAGTCGTTTTAATGTTGATCTCTTTCTTATAATTTTTATGTACATATTCACTACCCTGCATTTATTAATCATGACATGTGAATGATTTTTGATATACATTTCTGATACATATATCGCCGAAATGTGGCTGAAAAATTTGCCGATTCGGCGTAAAACATTCAATCAATCAATCTGGTACATGTGCGGTGTATAGAATAAAAGAAAGGTCCTCATTGAGTTTTTAATTAAATATTCCTGTTTGTGAATTAAGAAAACTTCACAAAAATGAACGTGTTCGTATTGCTCTCAGGTTGTTCCTATGACTCGCGAGCCGGTGAATGTCGACCGGTCAATCTGGTATATTCTCTAGTCCATTGATTTACAGAGCATAATTATAGCCCCCTCCCCTTATTGGAGAGGTACATGTAGTCGAACAAACTATTTAAAATCACTTTCAGCATTTCTTAATTTTGTTTATACGCTTTTACAGTTGAGTACCAGTTCGAAGGTTTGATAGGCCAATGACTTACTTGAAAAGAGAATTATGAAACCAATCCCTTTTATGGGGAAAATAAATCATTAATGAATGAATGTTAAAATATTTTCAAGTAACACCCCCCCCCCCTCCTCTATTTAAAAACGATCGATTGTCTTAATCGTTGAGAAGCTTAACTTGCATTAAATTATGATGTGTTTTTAAATTTTACTGCACTTTCTAGGAACGTACATGTATTCATCTATTTTTAATCCTTTTCCCGGAAAGGGGCGTGTGTTTAATTTGGTCAATATTATACCTGCATGTTTTAATTCATGTGCTTTTCTGATATTCAACTATAAAATAAAATTAATATAGATACTTAATAATAGTTTTTAACGATCTTAGAAAGAATCCATTGGAGATGGACTTTTGAGATTCCCTCTTTTTGTTCCTTTATCACAAAATACTTAAAAGTGGGAACATCGGTATAGAAGAAAAACTACAAATGTCCTAGCTAGTAAGCCCGACCTTAAAAAAATTAAGACCCATCGAATAAGAGGCTCGATATTTTGAGTCCGAAGTTTATTTAATATAATACAAAACAGCCACGTAGCAGCGTTTTTGAAAGTGGGGGGGGGAGCCTGAGAGAGAAAAATACTTACCTGAAAAGTTGACAAGCAAACAAAAAAAAGGGGGACACAGGACAAGTTGCCCAAAGTTGACAGTCCTATTTCGTGGGGGGGCTACTTTTTCAATGCCATTTTTCCCGTACCAATTGCCTGCAGTATGAATCAAACCTTAAGGAGTGGATCTCATCTTTTCAAAGAAGTGGTAACTGACCACTGGCACCCCAGTGTTTCCAGTGTAACACAACCAGCAAAAGTTGGTCTGGTATAACCAGATGATGTTTATTTATGACAAATCTCATGAGTGTGTCAGGGATGGGAGTGAAAGGATGTTTGATAAGAAGTAACTGACCCTTTGAATTTATACTAGTGGGCTCTCAGATAATATACTTTCAGAATGGCAGACCTTAGGCCTATAATATATACCGGTATAGAACCATTATTTCCGAATATTTACAATCAACATACCCGACTTTAATAGCACATGTCTAGTTTCAACGTGTGTATGTCATATATCCAAAAAGCTATTTATGTATTATTTATGTATTAAAAAGGGATGAATCCTCCTGAATATACAAATTGTATGCCTCTCTTTACAAGATAATTTGTGCAAACATCTAATTTGTCCGAATAAATATCTAATCCGTCCGAACAAATAACTAATTTGTCCGAACAAATTTCTAATTCGTCCGAACAAATTTCTAATTTGTCCGAACGAATATCTAATCTGTCCGAACAAATAACTTATTTGTCCGAACGAATTTCTAATTTGTCCGAACGAATATCTAATTTGTACGAACAAATAACTGATTCGTCCGAACGAATTTCTAATTTGTCCGAACGAATATCTAATCCGTCCGAACAAATAACTAATTCGTCCGAACAAATTACTAATTTGTCCGAACAAATATCTAATTTGTTCGAACAAATAACTTATTTGTCCGAACAAAATTCTAATTCGTCCGAACGAATTTCTAATTTGTCCGAACGAATATCTTATTCGTCCGAACAAATAACTAATTCGTCCGAACGAATTTCTGATTTGTCCGAACAAATAACGAATTCGTCCGAACGAATTTCTAATTTGTCCGAACGAATATCTAATTCGTCCGAACAAATATCTAATTCGTCCGAACAAATAACTAATTCGTCCGAACGAATTTCTATTTTGTCCGAACAAATAAAAATGGTTTTTTACCTGGCCCTCCAGCGGCGCCGTATGAATCAACAGGGCTCAAGTAAATTTAAATTTTTATTATTTAATAATTAAGAAAAGTTATATTTTTTTAATTTTTTTTTTTTTTGGTAAAGGTTTGATTGTATCCTCTGTCCAGGATTTTTACAATGGATTCTATAGGTTACGCGGCGTCATGTCAAAAGTATCTCGCCGTCACGGTGAACCTCTAGCATATGGAGTACTCCTTGTCATGATCGAGAAATAACGAAAAATATGTCAACAATTTAATGTGTATATAATGGCCTAAAATTAGTATAAAAAACGTCAGTCAGCATTTGACTCAATGATAAATTGTATTTGCTAACAAGGCCAATATTTCGACCATATAACTTACGAAATGATGACTTTAAACGAGACCGTTGATGTATTTAAATCCTCTCCAATTTGGTTAAACATTAAACCCCAATCGCATCATCTCGGGTCTTTCCGTCAGAGGTCGGAAAAACAACCTCGAATGTATTAACATCACCGGATGTTAAAAATTTATACATCTTCCTGTTTATTCAAATAGGATAGACGGATTTAGAAGTCCCTTCTATAGTATATTCTAAGTAATATCATTACATTGAATAAAGTTTAACTCCATATTCTACAGATAAAAGGTCTCCATGCATTTATTTAAAAGATCGTGAAAAGGGAGGGATGTCATGGCGTCTACCATATACATTCGAGGTCGTTTTTCCGCTAGTCGGAAAGGCCCGAGAAGTTGCGATTGCATTAAACCCCAGTCACATTTCCAAAAACGACCAACGGCCGACGGGTTTTGAAACAAAAATGGGATTCTTCGGGTGACAGTCGGCAGTTCATCCGCCCTTGTCTTGCCCGATTTTGACCTCTTTTTTTGTCGGCCGACCAGTTTTGTGTCAATCGGTGCAAGTTATAATTTTTTCTGCGTCGGTGGCCGATTTCATCAATTGAAGTTATCCGTCGACAAACATTCGATCATCGTCCGACCATCGGCGGTCAGTTTATTAAGTCGTTCGTCCTTCGTTTGACAACAAAGGGTGTCCAAAATCAAACTGTAGCCCAGAGTTCGATGTTAGGGCGACGATTGGCCGACTTGTAAATATTTAACCTATTAAGGATACTTGACACAAACAAAATTTTGATGCATGGATTGATATATATATATTTTGAACGGAAATAACATAAATAATTAATCTGTAAGATATAAAAAAGAAAAAACCTTAAGCATTCTTCGCTGTTTAGATATGGACCAATTGTCGATTTTCATGCAATTTTATGTAAAATTTTGCACACATTTCAACATTGAGTCTCAATCTTCCAAAATTCTGCCACTTTGCCTTGCATACATTACTCACTTCACCTATCTGAATATAGATCTATTAACAAAAATTGCTGATTTCTGAAGAAAAAAAGTTAGTTTGTGTTATTTATCCAAGTCATCGGTGTTCCTGGGTATTAATGTGACTGCTCCATATCGCCCGAACTTGTGTCGGCCGATCATGATTTTTCAGCCGACATGACAAGAAAAATTTAGTCGCCCGACCATCGGCTTAAATGTGACCTAGGCATTACCCTTAATCATTTAATCACTGTAGGCGTCTCCATTTGAGTGAGAATTTCTCGAGAGTGACGTTAAACAACCACAAACAAACGTAATCACTATAAATTTCATTAGCGATATACTGTAAAATTACATATTTTCGACGGGTGAAATGTTCGTGGTTTGAAGAAAATGTGTTGGTTCAAGGGGATTTGATTTCATGGTTGAAGAATTGTTCAGCATAATATATGGTATAATTTTATAAATATATATAATTTTGTGGTAGACATAAATTCGTGGGTCTCTTCATACCTTGAAAACCATGAAAATTAAATCCCCACGAAAAAAATCAAATCCAAAAACTTTTTTTTTAATTTCGGAAAGAGGGGGGTATCATGATATCAATTCTAAATTTGCTAGGTGAAGGTCAATAAATTTTATTTCTAAAAATGGTACATGTACTAAGTTGCAAATGTTGCAATATTCTCCACCATGTTATTCAAAATTTACAACATTCGAGTGCCATTAAAGACGATCAAACAAATACAATGCTTAATCGTGATTGATTGGTGTTTAACGCCGAATCGACAATATTTCAGCCATATTTCAGAGGAAAATTAGCGTGAATATGAACAAACAGCCAATATATGAATATAAATTATATATTGAGACTGGATGAATCCCAGATAATTGAATATACAGTGGTGATTCCTAGAGATTCAGGGACGTCTAAAACATTAGAGGTGGAATCAGGTGCCATCAAGGAGTTACCAGTCACACCCGCAGCGTAGCTTCTCACGAATCTAGATAATTGAATTAAATATCATCACTCGATCGTTTACAATTTTTAAATTTTAGACAAAGAACTTTTTTTAAACCTAACATGTTGTATATGTGTACTAAATAAGGCATATTTAGGAAATAAAATTGCAACTAAACAAAGTTACAAACTGCATGAAATATAAAATATTTTGCAAATTCAATATTTACTTTGTACAATTCTTGCTCCTCTTTTTTTGCATGAATGCAAATAGGATGTTATGTATCATGTTTTACAGAACCTTTTGGGGAATATTGAACATCGCTCTCCTTAAAGACTTTCCACTTATTTTTAAAATTTATAACTGTTTTTTGAATTAGTTCCGGTTTTCATTATTTGACGCCTAATATATTTTTTTAATTAGGGGGTTGCATAAGGGCTGTTGTTGCCACAAAACAGTGGCACCTGATGCAAACCCTGTTTTCAGAAGTCCGCATTGGCTTTGTTAATTAATAGTTTTTGTTGTCTGAATGGAGTTTTGAGTACGATCTTCACAATTTATTTTTCAGTATCACGTGGTGAGAATAAAAATTCCTTGACCGCAATGCATTTTCTAAGTAAAACTTAAGTAATGCTATAAGTGATTCTTCAATGCTCAAAAAGGTTCTGTGAAAACAAGATTTGTTTAATTATATATTTAAAAGCAACTACTTAAACTAGAAATAACTATCCATGAATGAAAAATGTAGATTATAATTGCAAAATTCATCATATCTTCTTTTTTTTTTACACTTATGCTAAGCAGCAATATATCTTCTTTCCAAAATGTGCATTTAATTACAGGTAACTAGTTCAAAAATGCATGTTAGGTTAAAACCGAATTTTATATGTGAACTGGAGAGGTTGTCTACGGAATTTATTACAAATAATGTGGGTCATCGTGACATTTTTAATCACCCACGTTTAGCAATTCAAAGGTCGTTAACATTGTTTAAAGAACAATGTTCACCAATGCAATCTTAATTATATTTTCTAGTTTGGTATTAATTGTCCGCTTAATGAGAAAAAGGAACCAGGACATACATTGTAAACCACACGTGTAAAACACGCATCTGCTGCCCTCATTAACATAATAATTCTTTTAAAAATTAGTTTACCCTGTTATATATCGAAACGGAATGCATTCAATCTTTAATAAAATTTTAACAAACTACCTTTAAATAATTAAATGATTTTTACTGTTATTTAAAAGTAACTATAAAGTATTCATTTATACTTTCAATAAAGGTTCGGTCTACATTGAAATGAATTACATCCAATCTTCAATTGAGTATTTAACAAGCTACTTTTTAATGATACTTTGGGGGAGGGGGATGATTAAAACTAATATAAGCATTAAGTATTCAGTTAAACTTTAAATTAAAGCCTCGTTTTCTACTGAAATTAATTACATCCAATCTTTAATAAAGTTTTAAACAAAATACTTTTTAATGATTAAATGATATTTTATTTTTTTTACAGTTAAATAATCATTAAGTATTCAGTTTATCTTAAATTAATTAAAGTACATGTAATTTTAGAACAAAAGCCATTTTTATACGCGTATTAGTATATGGGGAAAAATCTTTGAGATGGCGTCACTTACTTTTAGTTCCTTTTAATTATATATAAATATATTTATTTAGGAAGGGAAAGAAAACGAAACTTTGAAATGAATTATTAAATATGAAACATAAAAGAGTCTTTTAATCAAGACTATGGAAAGTTTATATTTCGTGATGGGTATAAATTGGTACGACACACAAAAACACATGAAACGACCGCAAATTGAATTTTAACAAATAATATGTAAATATTAAGCATTTTTACTAAAAAAAAAAACACGAATGATAAGAGTAATTGCACGACAACTGGTTGATTTTGATTTTTCGTCTTTTTATCCTAACCAAAATGTAAGCAAAAAATAAAAGGCTGAATATAAGTATATTTTTCTACAATTTGAGTGATTAGTTAAAGAATATATCGCTTTAATTATAATTACATTAAGGCAGTCTACCATTGTTAAACATTTGTCACAGTATGATAATTAATAAAAGCGTCATTTTACCTTGTGGGTTAGTGTAAAAATAATTATGTTCAACTGGAAAAGGGTTATCTGTGTTACCATAGACGTGCGTTCAAGGATTGGCGAAAAAGGTATGTAATTTTTTTCCTTTTTCAAATGACCAAATATCTTCTTTTTTTTAATCAACAAATGAAAATTTATTTTTATTGCTTTAAATTGCATTCTTATTACCTTTCTATTTAAAAAAAACTAACGTTCTTAATTTTTCCTGATTTTTTAAACGTTTGAATACAAGAAAACATGACAGAAAAGCATGTCTAATGCATGTCGATGTGAAACCCGCCCATAGTTTCGTTAACGAGCAATTTACTTCGTTAATAATTAATAATAAGTATTCATTAATTATGATTTTCATCGGCCATACATGAACTTTTTAAAAATAATTTATCGTAAACTACAAAATACACATTTTCATTACAACGATTTGAAAATCTACCATGTTCTGAAAGACATTTCATATATTTCAGATATGTGATGTAGTGTTCTTCATTATATTGATTAATCTTTATTTCACTGATTACAGGTCTATCACTCCTGTCTGGTGTATAGGGAACAATAGTTACGCGTTTTGCACTAGACATCAGTAAAGTTTTGATTCCCCACTTTTTACACAAAGTTACTCATCTCAGGGTAAGTACAAGTACTAGTATTTATATCATTAGGTCAAAAGTAAAACGCTCTCCATACTAATTGGTAGGCCATTATTTACATACTGAATTGTCCACTTAATTTTTTGTTACTTCCCGATCATGACATGGTGAGTGTGGCTGATTGGCAGTAGGGTATGTTCACTCCTCCATGACACCTGGTCCCACCTCTGCTGTTTTAAAGATCCATGCTTGCTCTGTTCCTTAATTGTATTGTTTATTTGACTTATGAATTGGAATTCTATTCATTATCTCCATATATTTCATTAGTATACACTAATATTATTTTTAATGGTACTATCAAAAGATCTCTCAGTGCTCAAAGGCCATTAGGAGCCAAGTACAAGTCTAAAATTAGTAGCCTTTCACCGGCAAATGATGGTGTCTCAATATGAGTGAGCAATTCTCTAAGGAAAACAAATTAACATTATCGTATTATTAAAATGCTTTTTATTTGTAAGAATTTCCTTTTTTATAATTGTGAGGTCTAAAGAATATTTTCAATTTAAGAGTCTATTATTCAGAAATCTGAATGTGTATTGAATGTGTACAGTTGTATTTCACGAAATATCAATGCCATATTTGTTACTTCCAAATGTTTTCTTGAAAATTAAGGATTAAAAAAAAACATTTCACTCATCTGAAAGTCTGCCTAGTTCATGGCTTTTAAGCTTTTATTCCAGTCTTCCTGTAAAATAATTTGATGCAAATAAAATTTATTGATTGTGGTGAACAGAAATGGCTTGTTTTGCTTCTTGGAAAGATAATATAATTATTTTTCGTTAAAATGTATTCTAAGTGAATCTAAATGCAAAACCAAAATACATATATTTATGAAAGCAATAAAAAAGAGACTTCAAAAAAGTCATCCTTAAAAATGTTTTACTCCTTTATAAAACCACATTTACAAGTGTGAGTGATAGGTAATTGAATTAACAATTAGTTTTTGATATATGTATATGAAACAATTCCCTTGTGTGAGTCCTACATTTTATTTCAAGTAAGGGTTCGAAGGTTTTGGTTCCAAATTAGTTATATTTTAATTTGAATAACGTATGTTGAAGAGATATTATCGTTCAAGTCTACCAGACTGATTCCAGAAATGTTCTGATGACATGATATGGCGAGTGAATTAAGCTATAGGCACTAGGTTGTCAAGATTTCACGTCATTTTTATTCGAAGATTTTTGATGAAATTTTATTTTTAATGAGTTTCCCTCTTATCATTCAAATAATCGTAAATTTAAGAAGCGCATCGCGTTTCGGGAACCGTTTAGTGGTGCAATCAGAATTCAGCATTTTTTTAATTATACGTACAAACACTGGATGGTAGCAAAATTATCATATTCTTTCTGATTTCCTTGACTTTTTCAACAAAACGTGAGGTAAGGCTGTTTGTAAATTATTTTGTCTTTGTGATGCATTTTATAAACACCTGCTTAATTGGGATTTTTTAAAGGGACAAATAATATAACAAGAAAACTGTTGTCAAAAATATTGTAAATTACAATTTGAGTCATGTTTTAATGGGTAAAATGAACAAGTTGCACCGCGTAATTTTTTATTTTTCATTCAAAGTTTCACTAAAAAATATTTGTTTAGATTAATGAGGATGGTTGCAGAAAGGTAGAATTTTGAAGGTTTAAACTTTCTTTCAAACATTTAAGAAATTTATTATTTGCGCCATTTGCAGCAAAAATAGACCCAAAAATATATACCAATCCAGGCATCCATTGTTTGTTGTATCACCTGTAAATTATAAATTAGTAAAATAAACAAGAGAAGAAGGAACATGTGAACCTTTATTAAGTTACCTTATTTTTTTTGTTTAAAATAAATTTACTTTGTATTTATTTAATATTCGAACATTTTATTTAAAAACAATGCTTTAATATTGTCTATAGTTTAAATTATCTGTCCTTCTTAAAGAAGGGCATCTCTTAAATCAGATACTAAAGGGGAATATTTCGTATTGGTATCCAAACTTTAAAAAATGCGGGCGAAGTTACTTTGGGTTCGACAGGAATCTGGGGGCACTTAAAAAGATATACTCGAGTGATTCGTACAAATGATTCCTGCAAATAACGCGCCAAATACGACCATCTCCTGCGTAATTTTCCCAAACTATTTCAAAATCTGTCCAAAATGGGCTAAAATACGGCCAACTTGGCATAAACCATCATATAATCATTTCATTTTTTTATTGACGCTTGATTATTTATTACGATGGCATGCCCTTTTAAAAATACTAGGGTCACTGTCCTTGTGACTTTAAAGAACCTTTCAATAAGTTAGGACCTTCTTCTTTTAATGTTGTACAGAATACTTGTATGCTGTCAATATATACAATATCTTCCAAAATACTAGTATGACAAAGGTAGTCCATCTCTCTTTATAATTAAACAAATATATTACTTGTCACAAAAATATGTTTAAAGAAAAAGAATATATCTGCGGTATTAAACCCAGAATCTTGAAACAAGCAATTAATTTAAGGAGGTAAATGTCAAAGTCCTATTTATAATCGTAATAACTATAAATTTTGGTTTTTGGTATTTACAAAAAAAATGTCGTAGTACAAAATTAAACGTACGAGCTATTCTGAAATTTTCAAAAATATCTTTTGACAAATTAGTATTAAAATCAACTGACAGTATAAAGAAAATTCCCGCCCATATTTAGTTTCAGAAAAAAAAAATTATAGTACGATTTATTACCGTTATAAAAATACTTGGATTAACAGGACAGCGAGTTTAAGAAAGGAAACAAAAATAAAAGTTTATCCTTTTAGTACATGTACGTAGCAGTATGAAGGAATTCGATAATGTGTCATGTCGTATTGAGTGGAAACATGCTTTTTTACGCTCAGTTTCAGATTTTGACAATTATAAACATTTGAAATGAACTTATAAGATAAACATGTCAAGAAACAGAATTTTTTTAAGTTCGAACATGAAAAGTTTGCTTTGATCATTGACCTTCCTTTTGTTCCATATCCTTTTTACACTGGAGGTCATTCAGGTCATTACATGCATTTGCTACAAAGGAATAAATCTTAAGAGTTCATTTTTAAATCTTTGACGGACGTTTCGCGTAATATCCTCTGCAAAATTTCCCTTCAGTGACCGCTTTAAACAATAAAATCCTTCACATCCGCTTCATTTTAATAGGAAGATTTTCATATTATTTCAGAAAATGGTACAGAGAGTCTTTTGCATACTTTGTTTCGTCGCCATGGGAACATACGCTGCAGTATGGGAATGTGAACTTCCGGACCTGTTCAAAGAGTGCTATAACTTTTATTCTCATGTTGCAAAAGTCCATACAACACCTGCCTACGGCATTCACAGTCGGTGTATCAACTCGTATCTTTGGAGAACTTCATCATCACGTTACCATTTACAATTAAGCCACGACAACATTAATTACATCAAGTCCCTTCAGCGGGAAATGAGTATGAAGAGGCGTATGAATAGGTACACGAGGTATAAAAGACAAGCGGCAGCGCCACCTGCAGTTCGCAGAGAGATTCGAACCTTGAGTGACACAGAGAGACAGGCCTTCTTTGATGCCGTCAACACCTTGAAAAATGATGGGGTAAGTTATAATAACGAATAAAGCATTTTGGTATACCTTGTGCACCAATGGAACACATAATATGAACAAGTGAGCACAGTTAAACAACTTGAAAAATGATGAGGTAACTTTATTATAAAGAATTATAGCATTTTGGTATACCTTGTGCACCAACGGAACACTTAAATATGAACAAGTGAGCACAGTTCAACAACTTGAAAAATGATGGGGTAAGTTATAATAAGAAATAAAACATTTTGGTATACCTTGTGCACCAATGGAACTCTTAAATATGAACAAGTCAGCACAATTATACTTCATATTACGTATTCGTGCGTCTTAGGGCTACTACATCCATTGTACAACTTTTGCATCAAAATTTTCACATTGTTTTAGAGTGATTTACAGTATGTGCGCCTAGATATTAAAATATTCAAATAAATTTCTTTTCTTTGAAAATTTTTTTTGTCTGTTTCATGTCTAATATTTTTTTTCATTTGAAGAGCTACGATGCATTGGCAAACATGCATATGGGCATCGTCATTGACTCGGGTCACGAGGGACCAGCATTTTTGGGGTGGCACAGGGAATATTTACTATCGTAAGTATTCCGAGATTGATTATTCTAAATTGTTAAAATTAACAAGGTATTTGGAAATTTCTTGCAAAATTGCAAAGGAATACTTATTGTGCTCCCGAAGGATATATGTGGTCTTTATAATGATTGTATTTATCGTACTTCAATCTCCTGGTATGTGTTTATTTGTTGAAAATATGCCCGTCATCAATCTGTCTGTTAAGTTTCTTATCGAATTGTTGTAAGATTTGCAGAGAACTTGTTTTTGTAATTTAAAATAAATACTTTTCGAAACAAAATTCATTCTTTAGATTTCAAATCGTTTTCATCACTGAATGTTCTGTATGAGGTAAGGAAAAGCTAAAAGAACTTGTATCCAGTCTGTTTGTTCATTTTAAACATAACTGCTTTTCAAAAATATTAAATATTTGCTTACCTTAAACTAAATGGCTCCTCTTCTGGAAATTTCGTCTGATCTGAGCACAATTATAGACCATAAATGAGATACATTATAATATTTTCATTGATTATAAAATGAGAAAGTAAACTATGTTCCTTGTCAAACCACCGATTCCCGAAAGTTTGAATAAATTTGGTTTGAAAATAGAGACAAATTACAAAACCTTTCAATTTTTTTTTTTCAAAATTTAAAAGAAAATTGTGAAGATTTTCTTTATTTTTTTTTTAAAAGCTTACTGATAGTATATTTTGTTTCATGGAATGATTACCTTGTGTTCTTTTTCCATAAGAATGTTGCTTTTAGAAATATATTTCGAGCAGAAAATTTTAATACCAGTTCCCAAATGTTGACATTGCTCATTGTTCAATAACATCTTGCAGGTTTGAGACGGCCTTACAGCGTGTGAATCCCTCTGTTAGTCTGCCCTACTGGGACTCAACATTAGATTTCGTCATGGGGGAACCCAGTGAGACATCGTTCTTCTCTTCAGCTCTTGTCGGAAACGGGGACGGAATTGTTGTTAACGGACCTTTTTCTGATTGGCCAGCCAGACCGGATGGCCAAAGACTAGAGCGTGATGTTGCAACTGTTGGTTCCCTGTTCACACCAGAAGGTCTCGACTTGTTTCTCAACGATCCCAATATCAACAGAACCAGTCAAATCGTTCTAGGAACTGGGGTAGACTTAGCCAGTACTTTGGAAGGACAGCACAACAACGTTCATAACTGGGTGGGTGGAACAATGTCGGGACTGGAGACGGCCGCACATGACCCCGTCTTTTTTATGTTTCATGCTCACGTAGATTATATTTGGGAAAGATTCAGGGAAAAGCAGGTTGCAATAGGATCGGCAAATCCAGAAACGGATTACCCTGTTATCAATAACACCTTGCATCTACCAGGTGTAACGATGGAGGGCTTTCCAGAGTTGACGAATCTGGATGGATATCGTAACTCCTATACTTCAGACTTATATACTTATGCCAATAGCCCTGAATGTGGAAATGGCTGTGGTGGATCTCCTTTCCTTCGGTGTGATGAAACTATGAATAGGTGTGTTGCTCTTACCGCAGCAGAAGTTGGTGCAACCGGCAACACAAATCAGAACCCTTCGATTGATTTTGGCGATTTTCAATTCCTTAACACTTTTAGTGATCCAAGAACGCGTCTAGCGCGTTCGACGAGACATACTCGGAACAAAAGAGACAACCAATACATACAGCGATTACTATCACAAACAGCAAATTTATCCAAAAAGCAGATTCCTAGTACAAATCTTCTGGAATTCAGCTACGAAAACAAGATCACAAAAGTAAGGGTACCGAAATCTGGTTCCCAAAAACTTCGAATTGAACCTTCAACACCAGTAATGGAGAGAGGAAGACAAAATTTATTCTCTATGGACGGCGTGGCAGATATCAGAAGATGGGCGTATATTCCTGTTAAAATTATCAATAAAAGAGATGTCTCCGGACATGCCTTTAAAAGCCCCCTCGTTGTTCGAGGACATTACATACCAGGTGCTGATCCTTACCATCCTCTTATCTACAGTGCACTTCGGCCATTCTTTTCTGTCTATAGACAGAAGGTAGCAACCTTCCCAACGTGCAAGTCTATGAATTCTGGGATAAAGAAGGTGTACATCCGGTCGGACGGTCTGAATTACGCCGGGAAATTTATTGAGTATGGCGTTGTGGACGAAAGGCAACCGATGTCAGAAACCACTGCTTATGTAGCAGTGAAACATCCAAACTTAGGGCAAGGAAAAGCTATCATTACCGCATATGATTCGTCTGGTAAAGTTTGTGAACCAAAATGTCTGGTACCAGGCTCATTCCCGCCATCGTATCGGTCTTGCGCAGGCGTCATTAACATTTCGAACCATCTTCCGAAAATGTATGCGGACGATTATGGTGAAGCGGTAAAAAGTCAGTGGAATTTTGTGTCTGATGACTGTCCTTCACAACAAAGTAGTCCCTTTCCCTTAATTTTTTATTGCGCGCCTACAGTGCAATGGCCTTGGAAAAATTGTTTACATGGTTAAATCTTTGGCAATAAGTTGCGGGACTGGAGTTATTATTATTTATCATTTTGCTTTTACACTTTATAATAAAACTTTCAATAAATTAAGAATTGTGTTTCTTTTAATTCAAAAGATCTTCAACTTTCATATGTCCTTATAAAGATAAACTGCAGTGTCTTGTACGTTTTCCATTTTCAATCTTTTTTCATCATTAAAATATTTACCTCGTTATACTGATGTGAAGAAAAAAAAATGTAGACGCACTATATAGAGAATAATACATACCCTTTTCCATATCACATCTTGTATCAGCCCGAGACACCAATATCAGCCAGAGGGCTATATTATATACATATGTTAGACTATATTAATGAAGAAGTGCAATTCAAGTGTAAATTCATAACAAATTCCAAAGACGTTATAGATTTAAAACATTTTTATGCCCCAATAATCGAAGATTGGGGGGTACATAGTTTTTACCCTGTCCGTCCGTCTGTCTGTTTGCTATCAAAAAACTACTTTGCTCATAACTTTAGAGTGTGTGAGGCTATGTCTTTCATATGTCACAGGTGTATTCCTTGTGACAAGACCTTTCTTTTGATACAAATGTACGACGAAATTTGACCTCTTGGCCCACTTTAACAAAATATTACCACATGCTTTCACTTTCTTTTCACTTTTGAACAGTTCGTTTTAAGGCCGGTATACTCAATGAGATTTGTAGTATAATACAAATTATAATACTTTTGTATTATAATACTTTCTTGTACTCACGCTAATACATATCTTATAAAATTATAAATAAACTAGTCGTATTCCCTCGTGTTTCCCCCGCCATATTTCTCTTCTTGTCAAAATAGTAAAACTGGAAGATGAGGTTCTGATAGCAGTGTCTATCATCTTACTATGCACTGCTTGATTTCTCTTACCCTACCTCTTACCCTTCCCACAAAACCACGAGTTTTTCGATGTCTTTACTTGTAAAGTCGGTCATAATTATTATTTACATTGTGCTTATATTAGTAATAACATAAAAAGGATGACCCCCAATGGGAGTACATTTGATTGGTTGAAAGTGAAAGGTAAGTTAAGACTTGTATTAAGAAATAGAGCATTGTCCTATTCTTAATACAGTTTTACAAGATTCGAAAAATCGTATGATACACTGTATTAAGAGTAAGATTTTGTATTATAATACATGTACTAATCTTATGATACAAATCTTACCTTGTATTCCCCATTTTAAAAAAGGTGAGTTATTTCCCCTGAACTCTTTTACTGTGTTTAATACGCATGTGCGATAAATAAAGTCACTTCCGCGGAGTTCTTGATGTAAACATGTTCATGGTGTAATGCCTCTGTCATATGGAAAAATTTTATTGTGTTTGTGAATAAAAAGAAATCTTAACTGAATCGTATTTTTTTTTTATTGCCCACTCATAGTCTCTTAACATATTCGAATAGGCCTGATTTAAAAAAAGAAGCTAATTTTCGGTAGTGGATGTACTGCAGACGGCTCATATTATTTACAAAATGTGCAGAACAAATACAATGTATAAGAATTTTTAGTTATAAAGTTTTTACGAATTGATCTTACGAAAGCCCAATGAGCTCATTTTCGTAGGTAAGAAAAATAAATTTTTCGCGTTATAACGCGAAACTTTCGCGAATTTTCCTAGAAGCCCAATGAGCTCATTTTCGTAGGTAAGAAAAATTAATTTTTCGCGTTATAACGCGAAACTTTCGCGAATAAACGCGAAACTTTCGCGATATAACGCGTAACTTTCGCATTATGACGCGAAACTTTCGCGAATGAACGCGTAACTTTCGCGTTATAACGCGAAACTTTCGCGAATGAACGCGAAACTTTCGCGATATAACGCGAAACTTTTGCTGTTTAACCATACATTTGCTTTAGTCTCAACGTTCTTTTGATTTTGTCATCAATTTTATTCATTACAATGATAAGTAAAAGGCTATTTTGATCTTGGACTATCACAAGTTAAATTTTAAGCTTTCTTGCTATTGAATCCATCTTTACCGTCACAATTTGTCTTTCTTAACGCTGTTCAAACAATTCAAAGTTTATGCGAGTTTTCCAAAAGTTAACTTCAAGATTATTAATTTCGGGGAAAATCACCCCTTTCCGGTTTTTTATGCACTCTCTAGAGAATTTGAAATAATTTTATTTTATAGAGATCAAGATCTCAGAAAACTGACAAAATGAGGTAAAATTTGTCAATTGTGTCCCACCGCATTTGTGAAAATTGGATATCAGATTTTCATTTGTCTCCGTTGGATTCACTGTGGAAATTCGATATCCTATTTTGAGGTTGCACCAGGTTGTCATTCCATTGCTTACGAAAACATTGACAATTTAAAGTGTACAAAGTCTGCTGTATACCTTCATAGTTTTTATTCATGGCTAGTCTACGAACTTCTCTATAACCCAATATAAATATACTAGTATTGGAGACAATGAAATTATACATTGTTCATTCACTTTTAAAGTAATATACGCCGTATGGATGCCGATTTATATGTGAAACAAAATGATTAAATAACAAAGTCTGCTGTATACCTTCATAGTTTTTATTAATGGCTAGTCTACGAACTTCTCTATAACCCAATGTAAAAATACTGTAATTAACTTTTTATTCGCGAGAACTTTATTTTCGCGTTGTTACGCGAGACAGTGTGCTCGCGAAAATTAAATTCTCGCGTATTATAGTATTCCTTAATATTATATGGAGCAATAACCACAATTCGTGAAAATTTTGTCTCGCTAATCAAGAGTCAGTGACCATCTCGCGAAAATAAGGTGTCGCGAAAATCTAATGATCTACAGTATTGGAGACAATGAAATTATACATTGTTCATTCACTTTTAAGTTATGTTTCTACAGTGTATAATTTTTTGTCCAAAATGATTGATTGCCTAATTTACTAGTGGTACAGTTGTAGTAAATGTTACTACACTAGAAAAAACTGTCAAGTGGAGATTTTCCTTGAGAAAAAATCAGTCTAAAGAATTTAACAATTGAAAAACATGTACAAGAAAGTAAAATTCATTTTACTTATTCAAAAGTAAGGTTTTAAAATAAAATATTCTGAGGACTAATCTATTCTATTCTCGCATAATAGAGAAAAAAATAGAGCGAAATAACGCGAAAGTTACGCGTTTATTCGCGAAAGTTTCGCGTTATATCGCAAAGTTACGCGTTTATTCGCGAAAGTTTCGCGTTAATTCGCAATAGTTTCGCGTTATAACGCAAAAGTTACGCGTTTATTCGCGAAAGTTTCGCGTTATAGTACGCGAAAGTTTCGCGTTATATCGCGAGAGTTACGCGTTTATTCGCGAAAGTTACGCGTTATAACGCGAAAGTTTCGCGTTATAACGCGAAAAATTTATTTTTTTAACCTACCAAAATGGGCTCAATGGGCTTTCGTATAATCTAGCCTGCTGCAGCCATATTTTCTTCTCTGCATCTCTAGGAATTTTTTGATTGATGACATGTCCATCTACAGTTTTACCTCTGAAATTGCTGCATATACAGCAGTAGTTCGTCTTTCGCGACCGATACCAAGAAACTGCGTTTTTGCTCGATTGTATGTCATGACATATAACTTTTACTTATACAAGAACACATTTGGTGACAATTAAAGGCCTATTTCATTTGAATTAACCGTGTTTCCAGAATTTTTTATTTGTAAAATAATTGATTCACTGTATAGTATTAAACTTTGGATGGAATTCTAAATGAATAATTTAATCTCATGTGCTCATGTAACGAAGAAAGACTAATTAAAATAGTATCGACCTGAATTCGTGTTAGATATGTCGTATAAAGTCTGAGCTACATTTAATCAAAGTTTTGGTCTAGGAATTAAGCATATGTACATGTATTTTCCCGAGTAAAATACACATTTTGTTTTAGATCAGAGAATTGACAGCAGAAACACGAAATTGATTTAATTTCCTAGCGTATTTCTCCTTTATTAACGGAAAACATTCTTTTCTCAGGTGTTATTTATGTTTTTTTTTAAATCCTTTCAGTGTAAGTACATGTATTTATTTTTATAAGTTATTCTTTTTTGCAAAGTGTGTAAAAAACAAAATTAGAGAGAGAGAGAGAGATAGAGGGGGGAGAGACTCATGAAACCCCGTGTAACTGACATACATGTACATCTGTGAAAAAATATATGTACCATAATTATATTGAATTCACAAGTAATAATTCTAATAATTTTTAATTTCCATAATTTTGGTTCATATTCAACTGTTCAACCCATTTACACATTCGATCTCTGTACCTGTACGCACGAAACCCTCGTTCATCATCTCGTGTCAATCAAATTCGCATGAAAGTTGATTTGAAACATTCTTCTGGTCAGTTCTGAGTTCAAGTGTGTAACACACTCAACTGACATCCAGCGAAATTCATCTGCCCGGTTTCACCACGTTTATTAAAAACTTACGTGTATTTTGTAAATTATCCTTTTTAAGACATAAAATACCTTTCTAGAAAGGGGTGGGCTAACAGTCCCTTTATAAATCGCTTATTATCTAAAAAAAAAATTGCAAACCGTTTCCTTCTTTTAAGTGTAAGTTGACCACCATTTTGTTGGATTATCGTAATGCGTAGTCCGCGGAAGTTCTGCTAGTGTAGAAGAGTTCCGATTTTGAGGGGAGATAAATCACTTTTTAAAATGGGGCAATCGGAGTTCCTCGGATGACTCGTACCTCGCACATTAATTTGAATGGAGCGTAGCGGAGTCAGCCGAGGATTGCCGATTGAAAATGGGGAATACAGGCTTTAATAGCTTTCATACTTAATAAATATATTTATTTAGACTAGACCTTTCTTGTAATTAAAACAGGACTGAAAAAGTACACTGGTACGGAAGCCCGTTGGTGCCACGTACGAAAAATATTTTATCTGGCGGCCGTCACTTATTATTTGGCGGCCGCCAGATATATAAGTGGCGGTCGCCACTTAATATATGGCGGCCGCCAAAAAATTTATATGGCGGCCTCCAGATATTTATATGGCGGCCGCTACATAATATCTGGCGGCCACCACATATTTATCTGGCGGCCGCTACATAATATCTGGCGGCCGCTATACATAATATCTGGCGACCGCTACATAATATTTAGCGGCCATATAATTTATCTGGCGTCGGCCAGATAACACCTTGCTTCCTGATGCACGCGCACGTTTTGACGTGTGATTTCAGAGGTGGATACAGTGTGAAAATTAGCGAAAATTAGCGACATCAATCAACCAAACTTGTAAGAGATTTATTAGGACCCGACACTCCAAACCATATTTCTATTACATTGTAGATATGTTTTTGCATAGAGCAGATTGATATTTGATTTGAATTATGCAAGTAGTTTCGGCTATTAAGAGGCCTCATCAGGGGTCACGAACATAAATCATGGTGTTAGTTTTAGGTGAAACCGGATTATCTCGTCACCTATATTCTTGTGTTTGCTGTAAGCTATGATTGGTTGAGAATTAAATAAAGTTTTGCATTCTAGATTTCTAAGAATGGTGTTCCAATATTTAAGAATTCGTTTTTTATCATTAATTTTTTTATCAATAATCAGCGGCTGTGTCAACATATCCATCTTCTTAACCCAATAAAGATACAATAACACTCACCTTTTGCAAAATAATTTATGTAGCGGCCGCCAGATATATAAGTGGCGGCCGCCAGATAAAATATTTTTCGTACGTGGCACCAACGGGCTTCCGTACACTGGTTAAGAAATATGTATAAAGTCTGAACAAACAACGCTTATAATTATACCAAATTTATTTCTCACATTTTTTATTCAGAAAGACAGAATAACAATACATGAAATTATATATTACTTAATCGTAATAATTAAAAATAAACCCAGAATCCATAACATGGAGAACACATTTGTGACGAAATCAAAACTTAACATTCAAAATATATAGACACAGCACCAGTAGTATCAAACAGATGTCCTTTTTGGTTCATGATCCATTTCAGAAGATGTTTTCTGCTTTGACAACAATGAGCTACATTGTATCACATGTAGATTAAAACAAAAACAACAAAAGCAATATACAAATGTACTAACATTGCTGACTTACAACAATTGTAAAAAATAAATCACTTAACACAGAGAAATATTTGCCCCTGTTTGTATTTTTGCCCTCTTTGCAAATGGGCAAATTTAAAACAGAGTGAAAACAAAATGAACAGTTTAATCTCTTCAACACAACTCTGTCTGGGCACATTCAAATGATTGTGCTCAATTGCATAACTAGAGATACTGTGAGCAATGAACTCACTAAATGATACCCCCGTCTCCCATATGGTTATAATGTCAAAGTCCATGTTTTGCTGTGGCCAGGAAATCCAAAATATGTGTCGGATCAAAAAGTAAAATAGGAGGTGCACAATGGCATTATGTTATAAAGATTCTGTGAAAGTCTGATTAAATTTCACTCAGTGGTATAAGAAGAGTTGCGGATAAGAGATGGGTACCCAAAAGCGTAACAGACAGACGGAAGGACGGACAGCTAGACGGACGGACAGACAGACATACCGATTACATTATACCCTCCTACTTTTCAAGCGGGGGGTATAACTAAGAAATACAACTCTTAAATGGCAAGTGTTTGCTTAGCAATACTGCACATAGTAAATACATTCATTTATACAGTATAAATATCAGTTATACTTAAAGAGAATCTCTCCATCCTAACATATATAATTTATATGATGCCAATGATTACATTGTTTACATAGAAGCAATCAATAACATGTCCCTGTAAATCTGTTAGTGCTGAATGTTTCCATATAACTCTACAATAATGACAGTACATTGCATGTATGACTGTGCATGAAAGATTGAATAGTTTACAATTTTTTAAAAAGCCTTGCTTCTTAGCTGAAACCAATTCTTAATTTTTCATTTTATGAACAATGAAAATAATGTCTTTTTAAATTCATTTTGTTTTTACATTAATTACATGTAATTCTAATATTGAATATTAACTTTAATAATTTGATTTCATATGAATGTTTTTTCACAAAGGTGTAAAGTATTAAAGAAAGATCTTAAAACTAACCACTTTTTTTTTTCAACTTTGATGTTCTGCTTTTTCATAAAACAGGGCTTTGCATATAAGGTCAAGAGTATGTAGCAGTTCTGAAACTTCCTTTCACAGATGCACAAACTATCACTGAAGTTACAGTGTATTAATTCAATATTGTAATTTTGTAAAGTGTCACTTTTGAAACTCCCTCAGTAGATTATCTAGGCTGTCCCAGGCAGTCTGGGTGTGTGTATCAGACAGACCCAGATCTGAGGTCTGTGTCTCAGTGTTGGAGGAGTAAATCACGTCTGCTATATTACTTCCTACTCCAATCTCATTCACCTGAGTGTTTGATTGAGTGGTCTGTGTTGATGCATGGTCACTTTGCCCACTTGTCTGTGTGTGGATGCTTGTCAAGGAAAAATCAAACATATTCAGGAAATTTTCTGTCTGGGTTGAGAGGCTTTGATATAAATCATCCTCCATTGTTTGGGTTTGAATACTGGTGAGAGAAAAGTCATTCATGAAGCTGGAATCATCTGAAGTTTCTAAAGACAGGTCGGGCAAAGTTTGTGTTTCAATATCATTAAACGAGAAAGAGTTAAATGCTGGGTCTGTTGATGTCTGTGTCTCCATGTGGTTCATCCAGGAATCAATGGTATCCAAGTCTGCTGTTTGTGTCTGAGTATCCATGGAAATTTCAGGTGGGCTGGTCTCCTTGTCTGTCATCTGCAACAACATATCCATATCTGTGGCTGTGCTCTGCGTCTGAACTTGTGTCTCTGCCTGCCCTGGTCTCTCCAAATTATCACACTGTGAAAGAAGAAAACTCTCAAAATCTGCTTCAAATGTCTGTATTCCCATATCATTGACCCTGCTATTCAGATTTGATGCAATATCTGCCTCAGAAACTTGCAGAGAGATGGATTCAGTATTTACACTCTCTGATGGGACTTGGACCCTTTTCTCATTGGAAATATTCAGACTTGATGTGACACCTGACTCAGGAACCTGGGGGGAGGTGGATACAGTATTAGCACCTGTTGATGAGACAATTCTTTCTTCACTTGATTCCCTTTGTTCTTCAATAACACTAAGTACTGGTCCAGTCTCGGCATCTGAAATTGAATGTTCTCCAGGGGTTGTTATTTTTGTTTTGTACTGAACTGTTGAATTTGAGTTCTGATGATTTGTTTTCGAGTAACTGTCTGTTGCACTTAAAGATTTTTCATTTCTTCCTATAAAATTCTGCCCGTTTTGAAAAACATTGCTTTTCTGCTGTAAGCTTTGTGCCCCCTCTTGTTCTTTAGTCTGTGACATTGTGTCAATGCGAATGAATTTTTCAGTTTGAGCTGCCTGTGTTGTTGAGCTCTTGCTGATGTCAACCAGAGTAAAATGTTTGAAATTATCCACTTGACACATGGAATCCATTTTCACAGCATTACTTTCCGCAGATGTCTGAGCTATGGAGTCAGTCATAAATACATTTAACAGAGATTTTTTCCTCTTCTTTGTTTTGGATGGACCTTCATTCTGTGTCTGAGTCTCTATAGTACATGTTCTTCTCTTGAAGATTTGTCCTTTTAATTGTGGGGTCATCTGGGTCCCCACTGACTCCATCTGTATTGGAATGTCAGCAGATTCCATGGCTTTTTTCAAGATTATGTCTCCTGAAGTTTGGGTCTGAGCAACAGTGCCCGACTGCTTCTTTCTTTGAGGTTTAAAAGTCAATGCAGTCTGAATTCCTGTAGATGACCATGATTTCTCCAATAATGATGGTACTTCTTCCCCTCCTAATTCTAAATTCTTATCTCCTATAGAGGCCTGTATTCCTTCAGACACTGATTCGTTAAAATTCTCACCTATCTCTGTTGTCTGGGATGAAAAATCCCCAAGTTGCTCTGGGCTTGCACTCTCTGTGCCAGTCTCTTCAAATGATGTTACCTTTGAGACGGGAGGGGTCTGCTGTTGAACTAATAACTTCACAGATGGTTTGGGTAAAATTGGCTTCATGGACAAAGATTTGTTGAGAATTTCTCTATCCACTGGAGTTTTGGGGGTAACTTCTACCAGAATCACTGGTATAGATGATAATGGAATCATGCCTTCACCTGATGTCTGTGTGGAAATTGAGGTACCTTGATTGGCAGGAGATTTTTCATCCTTCTGTCCGTCCACTTTTTCCTCAGTTCTGTAAAATTAATATTCTGACATCAAAGCATTGCACATTGTAACAAATGTTATCATTTCTAAAAGATTTTTTTAAAAATTTGATTAGGTCTATTTGTCATTAACATTTCTAAAAGAATTTTTTTTTTTAAATTTGATTAGGCCTATTTGTCAAGGGAATCTGAAATGAAAGATATTAAAATTTCAGCTTATGTACATTCTAATTGGAAAGTCTGTTTCAAATTAACTTATTTTACCGGAAGCGAAGTGTATGAAGCCAAGGAACAGAACTTGTCTACTGATCGAAATTCTGGTGACTGAGTCCAAGTAACATAATTGGCAAAATTATTTTCTAAAAATTAATATAATTATTTTCTTCAAGTGAGTAGATCATCGAAAAATGTTGACAATTTTAATTAGCAAATAGTCCTGCATGTCTAGATCGCTAGATGATATATTATGAATGGTGTATTTAAAACACTGTCACTGGCAAATAAATCTCAACTCCAACCACTAAATAAATTTTATGTTATTTTCAATGTTCCTCAATTGTGATCACATTCATGGATCGATTTCAAATTGACAAATCACAATTGAAATGTTGCAAAGTAACAGTTTGGTTTACTGTATTTGGAGTAAACATTACAGAATTCTCTCTCCAACACTTACATCTTGGGAGGTTTTGGGGGACGCCTGTGCCAGTTCCGTAGACAGTGTGTCTGGAGAGCCTCGATGGTAGAGTACTCTGCATAACAGTCTGTACATTTGTAGATCTGTCCACACCGCCCCTGATGATGTCGTCTATCACGGTCCAGACCAAAGCTCAATCCACACTTCTCACACCTGTATTTCTTCTCGGCATGAACTTTCATGAAGTGCTAAAGATCAATGATATAGAATTCTTTAAGGTATTAAAGGTTGCTTTTTTTTTGGGGGGGGGGTCTTCTCTAGAATATTATTTTTATCTATCTAGTTCAATAATTCACTTTTACTAAATTTTCCACGTTTTATTAACATACTATAAACATACCAACAGATTCACATATGTGTGTGAAAGTCAGTCGATAAATCGGATCTCAATAGTTTAGTGCTTAGAGTGCTGGCACAGTATACAAGAGGTCCTGGGTTTGAGTATAAGTTGAGACTTGATTTTTTTGACTGACTTTCACAAATTTTAGACATATTTAATATTTGACATAGCTTACTTGTCGTAGAAGCTTCAGACTTGTGAAATGTCTGTCTGCTGTTCCTTGGCCACTGTATTTACATGATAATACTGGACAAAAACATTGCAGAGAAGTGCAGGTTCCATTGTCTGAATTAGAATTTGTGACCTGCAAAATATTATTTTTTTTAATACTTAAGATTGAGTTTTTAAAAGACCTAACATAATGACTTATGAAGTACTAGTGCTTGATAATGAAACTAAAGATGTATGCATTTCCCTGTTCTTAAAAAGTGGATTTATAAAATGCTTTTCTCATGTTTCTGGTGCTATGGTATTTTAAAAGCATGTAAATCTCTTATTTATTTTTAGTGTGATAAGTAAGAAGTAAATTTAATTTAAAGTTGGCATTTTGTTCACTGCATAACAATCAATATAACCTCTGTAGAGCTCTTAAACTGACCGTGATCATCTAACAACACTAACATAAACTTAAAAATAAAAAATTTACTCATGAACTACAGGGGCCTATACGGCTATCATAAAAGGTGTATTTTATAATATAGGGGTGGTCAAATTTAAAGAAGACACAAATAAGTAGTGACTAGACTCTGCTCATGAAATGTTCATTATAATCTTTTGAAATTCAACTGTCAGTGGTGTGATATCACCCTTGTGAATGTTTAACTTTGAAGTTAAAAAGTATGAGTTCAGCAGACTATATAAGATTTAAGAGACTAGCATTTCCTTGACCAGAGATAAGAAGTTCTTTTCCTTACCTCGTTGTTAAGCACAACATTGTGCACATTTCTCAGATGTGATGGAACAAAACCGATTCCTCTCAATGTGGCTGTACAAGACGACAGAGGGCATTCGTATCTCGTCTTTTCATTTTCTAATTCGTCTACGTTCGGTCGAATAATGATTTCATTTACCAAATGTGTAGAATTTTCATGATTTACCATTTTATTTGAAGCAGAATGATTTTGGTAAACAACCCAAGCCTTAGGCCAGGGATTGATTTATCACCGGAAATGCGAATGTCTATATAGTAGTGCAAACTTAGTGCAAACTTTCTACGGTAAATACTATTATTCCGGAAAAGCCTTTTTTTAAAATCAAGAAGCACAAACCAAACAAACAGATAGAAACTTTTTAAATGTTTAAGTAATGGTGAACTGAAGGTACGTATTGTACTTTCTGATTAAGGACCTTTTATACAATGCACAATCAATGACCTTTTCATTTGCACTAGCAGCAATTAGAGTGATCTGCCCTTAGTCCCTCATATCACTCTCTTTTAAAATATTTTATCATACAATAGATTAATTGAAAACTTTATTTGCATGTATTTTTTTCCAATTTTAGTAAGCAATAGTCATTTATCTTCATCAATATAGATCGTTGTCTTTGAACATCTTTCTAGGGTACCGTGTTTTGAAAATTGTTACATATAAAAGACAAGTAATAAAATACATACATGCAAGTGTATGGATCAGTGAAGTCAACAATGCAGAGTATAACAACTTGAAGATTAAACATAATCATTATGCAAGCAATATAGTATGAACAGTGATGAGCTAAAAAATGCATTAAATAAATATATTATAATTGTGCTTTATTTTTGGAACGCAATTCAAAACATTCATATAAAAATTCACACAGCCTTCTAGAATGAACTGCATTATCAGGATTACATAATACTTTACAATGATTTTCTTTCAATATGTTATCGTTTAAATTACAGATGACAGTTAAATACCTACTAATTTTAAATCCTCGTAATAAATGACGTGAATATTTCCATCGTCTCTGTTTAAGCCTTTCTCGTATTCAAGCCAGCCTCCATATGGCATGTCTGTAAATAAGAATATCTTTTAAATATAAAGTTTAATTTTTTAAGCACACGACACAAAGAACTTAAGCAGAAAGTGCATAATTCGGCCCTGTCAATCCCTGAAATGAAAGACATGGATATAACGAACAGTTTTCAAGATACCATAAAACAATATGAAATAGCACACACGGACCTCCAACATATCAGAGGTGGGATCAGGTGCGATGGAGGAGTGAACTTCCCCTGCCGACCTGTCAAATTCGCCGTGTGCTCCTTTTCAAAATCGGGAAATACATGTAACGGAAAAAATCGTCGTCAATTCAGTGTATAAATAATGGTCCCACATTTGGTATGAAAAATGACTCAATGATAAGTTGGCTGAGAAGGTTATATTGTATTGACCATAGAATTTACGAAATGAAGACTTTAAAAAAGACTGCTGATATTCTTATTCTGATAATCAAGCGTAATTATTTTGCAGAGAAACTCTGATCTTATCTTTATACGTTTTGTTAACGTTTTAACCCTTTTGTTCTTTGTCTTGATTTCTGGAAAGGAATTAAACGGCATGTGCAATTCTATACTCAGTAAGTATCAAATCCGAATGCGGTAATGCAAAAGTTTCAAGTAACAAAGAAATTTTGGGCGTTTTTAAACGATATTTAGTAGCCGCCAATCCTAACCATGATGAAATTTTAAATCGATATATTTTTATCATTATTCATTTGGTTTTTTTATGGTAAAGAATGACGCCTTACTTTAATTAAAACTAATTAGTTCTTTGATTTCTTGTGTAAAGCTAATTTCAGGAATTCGTTTTACTAGGGCATAGAAAGAACAAAACCAAAAAAGGAAGTAGCCTGACATAGGCATAGAAAAATATTAAGGAAAAAAGTACGGTCAAAAGTAGAGAAACTTCAGTCATCTGCAGCGAATGAGGAGCATTTTTTTTTACTATAAATCACTATACAACACCCTGCTTTACCATTCACATGGAATGTCTAGCTTCGTCCCTATCAAATGACAACAGAAAACACCTGTCTATGTAACTATCTGTATCCTTGCAACTCGAATCCAATGCAAAGATGACTCGTACCTATTGCATCATTTCTAACAAATTAGGACCCAAATGAATAGTAGTGTCCCCAGAATGCCGGATAACCGTTGTTTGTTGAACACAATGTACCAATTCCATCCGGGAATATATGTTGTCATGGTCATCTGGAAAATTTCTACAAGTACCGCAATTAAGCCATTACCAAAGACAGATCATGCATTGTTAAGATACATTTACTTCAACAGAGAAGTCTTGTTTGAACCTTGATGAAACTACGTCTCTGACAGATACAGATCATTTATCTTTGACCCAACAAAGACAATTTCCAAAATAATATGTAATTCTGTGAAAGATGACGTATAATCTACACCATCTAGAAATTTAGAAAATCTGTAGCCATATTCCTCTGCAAATTAAAGACTGGATTGTCAAATTAAATACTGCAAACGATCTTTTAAACTTCGAAATCCAGTTTAAGAAAATCTTTAAGTGCTGCAAGAGGAGCATAGATGATCATCTTGGGATTGAACACATAACCAGAAAGGAAGTTATCAATGACCATACTCGACAGTTAGTACATGTAGACATTGTTTGGTAACATCTAGAAGAAAACAGGATATTTTAGTCCTGGACGCCACATACATATAGACAGGCAAAAGCAACAATTTTCATTACCAAAGATATTCTTACAGCATACACAAAGGTAGGCCATTAATTAAGCCCATATGGTGATTGCGAATATTTCAGGGTACTTTGTCTTAATCCTAGAGTACTCTGTCTCGATCTTAGGACCATACATTGCTGATTAAAAAAAATGATCATTCAGTCCTCAAACACATCATCAAAACAAAGAGCTGGCTTAGTGAATAAGACATTTTTATTGTTGTCTGTGAGTTCAGAGATGTTTTGTCTCTGCTCGAAGATCTTGGAATCCAGGCATAAGTTTTCGGAAAAAAGACAAAAGCAAATCACGGATGATGCAAATATCCGCATCTTGTAAAATGTAATTTTGTAACAAAGGTAACAACATGTGAATTCTTGCGATAAATTGTTTACATTTTTTGTGAAAATCATTTTTTTAACAATATTTTTCAAAATCTTTACAGGTCAGGTGGGTAGTTGAATCTTCCAACGCAGGTATCAGGCGCGGATCCAGAAATTTTTCAAAGGGGGGGTTGAAGTATTTTTCAAAAGGGGGGGGGTTGAAGGCGAAAACAGTTAAAACGTACGTTGTACACATATATATATATAGTTAAATAACTCAATAGAATATCGATACAGGGTGGAGTATGGTTTGATCAATCTGGGAAAAAGTACTTGTATACATTACCAGAAAGTTTTTGAAAAAGGAAGGAAAATAAATCTCCGAACCTGAAAATCCTATTTTGTAAAGGAAGGTGGTTTTATTTTGTTTTTACAACCGAATTTCTTTATATATTACAACATTAGCCTTTCACCTTACATTTTCTATAGTAAAAGCACAACAAAAAAATGGGAATTTTCTTATTTCTCTTTCTTTTTTGCAAATCAAAAGGGGGGATTGCAACCCCCGTAACCCCCCTCCCCCCGCTGGATCCGCCACTGTTACTACATCTGTTAAATTTTTTTTCGAGAATTTTCAAATCCCGTATGGACCAAGTTAGTCATTTATCGAAAAATAAAAGGCGGAATAACAGCTGTGGTATTGCACTTTTTACTTTGCGTTATGTAACACCTTATAATTGCCCCCCCCCCCCCTTGATTGAACAGAGCTAATGGAAGTGGATCGCAATTCTTTTATATGTTAAGGATTACGGTAAAATAAATCTTAAGAAAAATTGTTTACATCTTTCATAATGTTCTTTTAATTAAGGCACAATGGTTTTAAGCTGAGGGAGATTTTGTTTGCTAACATCTGCCCATTTATAAATCAAATCACATTTTCTGTACCACAGGGGCCGGTGTAACATATACTATTTTTGAATTTATCTATAAAAACTATATATACAAAATCTCGTTTTGTACGTAAAATCTAATATATACTCAGTAATATGTTACATGTACCAGCCCCTGTGCTCTCTACCATATGCATGATCCAGGCACAAAGCATCAGGGAGCTACCCCCCCCCCCCCCCCCCCCCCCCCTGAACTTTTCCAGGCATAACTCTTTACTATCGATGAAATGTGTGGAGATAACGAAGAGTATTCGAGCTCAAAGGTCCATTAAACATTAAAAAATAGGAGCGGAGCAAACACGGACCTCTAAAACATCAGACGTGGGATCAGGTGCCATGGAGGAGTGAGCATCCTCTGCCGGGCGGTCACACCTATCATGTGCTCTTTGCCATGTTCGGGACAACTAAGTGTGTAAGTAATGACCTAACAATCAGTTTGAAAACTTTCAGTCAGTATTTGACTTAGTGATAAATTTTATTTGCTGACAAGATCATTGAACAATCAACATAACGACCGTAGAACTTACGGAATGATGACTTTAAAGGAGACTGTTTATATTCTTGCATCATCAACTTGTTTGTCAATAACTTACCTCGTTTTAGAAAGTGTTCTTTGTTGCCGTATAGTCAGATAAAGGTAATGTTGTATGTTTGAGTAAGAAAAACGTTGGTACTGAAAAAGTTCAAACCTTAACCCACCCCCACTCGAAATCGGCTTTTCCAATTTGGATAATTTTCCTCTATATATTTGGCTGTTCTGGTTTTTCCAGGTAAGTTGAATTTTATTTCTCATGCACCCCCCTTTAAAAAAAACGATTCTAATTCACTCTGATTTAGGTACCAATCACATACCGTCCTCTAAATACCGAGTTCTAAAGCTTACATACACTGAAACATGCATACCATACTCGTACATTTGAATGTTACTTAAATTCTTGTCATTTTTTGCTCTACTGGCCAGAGACTAGAAGAGCTTATGCGATAGTAATGCGTCCGTCGTCCGTCTAGCTGTCTGTCTGTAAACATTTTTTTTTCAAAATGCTACTCCTCATACAATTTTGGTCTGATTTTAATATAACGTGGCATACAAGTAGACTACACTAAGATACATAATTCTGTGTATCAGTTTTTTGATATTGATGAATGGTGTTGCCGTGGTTACTAAAAATAGAAATTTCTGTGAAATATTTAAAATGCTACTCCTCCAACAGTTTTCAACCTTTGGTCTGAATTCAGTATTACTTGGCACACAAGTGGACTACACTATGATACATAATTCTGTGAATCGGTTTTTGATTTTGATAAACGGTGTTGCTGTGGTTACTAAAAATAGAAATTTCTGTGAAACACTTTTAAAATGCTTCTCCTCCTACAGTTTTGGTCTGATTTCAATATAACTTGGCATATAAGACGAGTAGACTACACTAAGATACATAATTCTACGAGGGTTGTCCAAGAAAAACGCGAACTTTTTGAATACTATTTAACGAAGACTATTAATTTTTTGTATGCTGTTGGAATATCATCTTTTAGATATTTTGACATAATATTTAAGGCTTATGATGTCATGATCATATAAAATCATCATTTTAAAGGATGTTAAATATTAGTTGTCGGCGCACGACAATTTTTTGACTTTTACAAATAGCATTGTCAATGGAGTTTTCTTTGTTATCAGGCTATAAGGCAAGATAATGTCAAATTTTATACCTAAATAAATACTCTCTGTAATTTGGTTAGCTCGTGTTTAAAATTTCATTTATTTGACATCAATATTGACAAATATATGACGATATGTGCCAAAGCGCTTTGAGTAAGACATCGCCAAAAATGGTGACGTTAACCGTAATGTGGAACACCAAACTATCAAGCAACGGGATATGAATCTTGTTTATAGAGAAGAGAAATGTTAACGATGAAAAAACACAAAATAACTATGGGAAGCAGGTGTATCTCTAGTAGAAGGGGCTTGAAGTTGATTTGACTGGTTATCCGATAGAAGAGAATAGACCACTTAGATAAAGTAAAGACAAACTGAAAAGACACAAGCGGGACGTCATAGTCCTACGTGAAGCCCGTTGTAAAATAATTCGATCTGTTAGGTTGATGATTCGGGATTGTGAAATTGTCTATTAATAGAATTTACTCTAATGATTTTTTAGAGGCACAGTGTCCAGAACAAATTCATAGACACTACGAAAAACGTTTTGACGTCGTCATTGTTGCACCGACAGCTTATTTGTTAGATTTCTTTATCTGAGAGGAAAATTTTATTTATTGAGATATTTCATTGAAATTTTTAGGCATGGTTCAAGAAATGTTGATTATGATGTATGCCGATTTTTAACTTAATGGTCATAGTGAGACAAAAGATATTGAAAAAGTTCGCGTTTTTCTGGGACAACCCTCGTATATTTATCGGTTTTTGATTTCGATGAACGGTGTTGCGTTCGTTACTAAAAATAGACATTTCTGTGAAATATTGTATAAATTCACCTATAAGTAGGCTTTTTGGGAGTTAAACTTTGGTCCAAAACTCTATGTCCGACTTTTGGGCACGATAATTAAAAAGATTGGTATTTTAGAAGGTCAATCTTTCTAACATAAGCTTAAACAAGAGGCCCAGGGGCCACAGCGCTCACCTGAGCACATTGGGCTTGAATTTATCCCCCCCCCCACCCCCCCTCCAGGCGTTCATTATTTGAACAAATTAGAATCTACACTACCTGAGGATGATTCCATATAAATATCACTAGCTTTGAAGTACTTGAAAAGAAGATTTTAAAAGGTTTCCCTATATATCCCTATGTAAAACTTGGGTCGGCCATTTTGGCCCCACCCTAGCCCAGGGGGTCATGATTTGCCCAAACTTGAATCTACACTACCTGAGGATGATTCCACATGAGTTTCATCTTTCCTGGCCCAGTGGTTCTGGAGAAGAAGATTTTTCCTATATATTCCTATGTAAAACAAGGGTCGGCCATTTTGGCCCCACCCTTGCCCCGGGGGTCATGATTTGAACAAACTTGAATCTACACTACCTGAGGATGCTTCCACATGAGTTTCATCTTTCCTGGCCCAGCGGTTCTGGAGAAGAAGATTTTTTAAAAATGCCATTAATTTTTTAACAAATTCATGATTATCTCCCCTTGGAAAAAAGCGTGGCCCTTCATTTGAACAAACTTGAATCCCCTTTACCCAAGGATACTCTGTGCCAAGTTTGGTTGTATTGGCCCAGTGGTTCTTGAGGAGAAGATGAAAATGTGAAAAGTTTACAACGACGACAACAACAACAACGACAACGACGACAGACGACGGACAAATTTTGATCAGAAAAGCTCACTTGAGCCTTCGACTCAGGTGAGCTAAAAATACAACCGACTTATAAGCGAGTATATACGGTACATTCAAAATAATGCTACTCCAAATAGTTTGAATCTAATTATAATATAATTTGGCATTCAAGTAGATTACACTGAGATACAAAAGTTTTTTGTTTTTGATTTTGATGATTGATGTTGCCATAGTAATTTAAATTGAAAATTCTGCAAATTTTTTTGAAAGCTACTCCTACAGTACGTATAGTCTTATTGCAATCTTGCCACAAAGAAACTTAATCAAAATCAAGGATCATTATTCTATTTATTGCTTGTAAACTTTTAGGTCCCAAAGTATTACTTTTCTCTTCCTTTATTATAAGTACAAACGAGAAGAGCTACAGTCTCGACAGAGACTTCTGGTTTCAAGTTATTATAAGAATTGATTAGACGAAATGAAAACAGTCAGTTCTAATTCTAGAATATTAATGTAACTAAACAACGCAGAATAAATCTGGACAAAATTATTTTTAATAGTAATAATATATTGCAGGAATCAGTTTTTTTGTGCTAAATCTTTATTTATCTCAAAGTTGCATAGATCAGTAAAATTTGTGACAATCCATCCTCTGCACTTTTTACGTAAAATAAATTCTAAAAATCCCAGGGCCATGTTTTATCATTTCCACAAACAAAGGTAACAGGAGTTTGTGGATCTAGAGAAAATGAATCTACTGAATTGTGCAATATCCAATCACCGGCCGTGGCATCTCTATACGTCGGTTTATACATCTTAGGATTAGCAGACGATATCTTAAAAGCTCCGGAACACGCCTTATATTTCTGTTGTCCTTTGGTTTCCGTCAAACACAGAGGGCGACACGGTCTTCCACAAGAGTCATGCGCAGTGAATAGAACCTCTCCTTCGCCATAATCCGGGTTCTTTATCCCTACTGCAGTTGTTGTAACTGAAGCCGATTGCCTTTCATCTATTATCACAAACTCTTTATACGTTCCAAAATAATCTAAACCATTGGAAGCTACAAACACCTTTGAAGCACCAGATTGAACTGTGTGACAAACATCCTTTGACAATTCTACATCTCCATAAAAGGTAGGGTCAACATCGTTCACATTCAGAGATCTAGTGTGCACAACACGAACTGGAACATAAACCCATCTCTTAAGATCTATTTCTCCGTCAAGAAGGAAAGTGTTTGTAAAAGATCGTTCAAGGGAAGAAACCGACTGATGATTAGAGACATCACCGGTTGTACCATTTTGAGATACTGAAGAGACATCCCTGCGTTTTCGTTCTTGAACAACTTCTCTCACTGCCATCCTAGCTGCCTGGATTGCAGGTGCTTCCGGAGCTAAACTTATTGTACTTCCTCTATTCCGCCTATCATTAAATGGCGATTCGGGAAATCTGTTACCTCCAGGAATTGGCCCGCTTGCCCGTGCCATCATCATTGATTCTGATGGAGACTCTTCAGTGGGTCCTGCACCAACTGCAACTTCGTCAAGAGGAGAAAAACTACCAAAAAACTGCCGCCCACTTGGCCTAGAACCTCCTATGGATGCTCCAACACCTCTTCGTCCACCAGTCCGAGTTGTAGACACACACACTTGTCCAGAAATAGTACGTTGGCACCGCAAATGAGGACTACGATTACACTGATTCGAGCAAGTTGGGAAAGGTTCATACCTGACAAGATTAGCAATAACGTTGGACATGGCAAAGCGATTAGTTATTGGAGCATAAAAGGGTCGGAAGTCAATTATATCATTAGGACGATGACCAGGAGGATAAGGGGGGCTAGGATAATCTCGTTCTGGATCAATCCCATTGGCAGCTTGCCGGTCTCGGAAGCGTTCCCAGACAGCGTCAACATATGCATGATGAAGGAAGAAAACCGGATCGAATGCTGCACTACTATCTGCTGAAATGTGTCCACCTATCCAGTTGTGTGGACCATTGTGATGGGCTTCCAAAGAAAAGACCCTTTGCTGTCCTACTTTAGGCTCAGTGATATCTCCGTAATTTCTTCGACTCAAAATGGCTCTGAGACCCTCCTTGGTGAACAAGGCGCTTTGTCCTACGTATATAATGAACATATTTATAAATTCTGACCAGAATGATCAGGAGAAAATAGTACCTTGACTTTTAACTGATATACAGTAACAGATGTATTTTAATATTTTAAAGAAGGTTTAGAATTAGACCATTTAATTATCATCACTTTCTTTTACTACATAGTACAATTCTCAGTTAACCTTGGACATTCAGGGAGGCGTGACTTTCTCGACACTACATGTACGTCTCTCACACGGCGAATAGATTGTCATTGGTTAAGAAATTAATAACAATAGCAACTTTCATTTGTTGTTGAAAATGATGAGACGACTTAAGTCCCACCTGTTTGTCGTTGACATTCACCGGAATGTTTATTTTAACCGTGAATGAAAGGTTATGTAAATTTCAGATGCTAATTAGGTAATTTCGAGAATACCACGCCTTACTGTAAGTCCAAGCTTGACTGAGAGTTGTACTAAGCAATTAGCAGTGCATAAAACAGAGGGAGGAAACATGTGTACATTATGTAAAATTATCAAGTGTACTGTATTTATCTTAACCCTTTCATATTCAAATATTGTCAAACCTGTTCCATAATTCCTTATTATGGGGCCACCTAGAATTGTTCGCATATTTCGAAAAGGCCCACGTATGACTACACCATTACCATTTCCGAAGTATTCATCACTCCAAACAATGGAATCGGTAGGGTCCTCAATCTCGTGATCAAGAGTGGAATCCCAGTAGGGGATAGGGGCTCTACATTGCGTCTCCAAACTGAGTAAAGAAGAACATGAGGATAATAATAATCTACTATCATCTAAGGAGTATACTGTGCCAGCACTCTAAGCACTAAACTATTGAGATCCGATTTATCGACTGACTTTCACACACATATGTGAATCTGTTGGTATGTTTATAGTATGTTAATAAAACGTGGAAAATTTAGTAAAAGTGAATTATTGAACTAGATAGATAAAAATAATATTCTAGAGAAGACCCCCCCCCCAAAAAAAAAGCAACCTTTAATACCTTAAAGAATTCTATATCATTGATCTTTAGCACTTCATGAAAGTTCATGCCGAGAAGAAATACAGGTGTGAGAAGTGTGGATTGAGCTTTGGTCTGGACCGTGATAGACGACATCATCAGGGGCGATGTGGACAGATCTACAAATGTACAGACTGTTATGCAGAGTACTCTACCATCGAGGCTCTCCAGACACACTGTCTACGGAACTGGCACAGGCGTCCCCCAAAACCTCCCAAGATGTAAGTGTTGGAGAGAGAATTCTGTAATGTTTACTCCAAATACAGTAAACTAAACTGTTACTTTGCAACATTTCAATTGTGATTTGTCAATTTGAAATCGATCCACGAATGTGATCACAATTGAGGAACATTGAAAATAACATAAAATTTATTTAGTGGTTGGAGTTGAGATTTATTTGCCAGTGACAGTGTTTTAAATACACCATTCATAATTTATCATCTAGCGATCTAGACATGCAGGGCTAATTGCTAATTAAAATTGTCAACATTTTTCGATGATCTACTCACTTGAAGAAAATAATTATTATATATTAATTTTTAGAAAATAATTTTGCCAATTATGTTACTTGGACTCAGTCACCAGAATTTCGATCAGTCGACAAGTTCTGTTCCTTGGCTTCATACACTTCGCTTCCTGTAAAATAAGTTAATTTGAAACAGACTTTCCAATTAGAATGTACATAAGCAGAAATTTTAATATCTTTCATTTCAGATTCCCTTGACAAATAGGCCTAATCAAATTAAAAAAAAAAAATTCTTTTAGAAATGTTAATGACAAATAGACCTAATCAAATTTTTAAAAAATTCTTTTAGAAATGATAACATTTGTTACAATGTGCAATGCTTTGATGTCAGAATATTAATTTTACAGAACTGAGGAAAAAGTGGACGGACAGAAGGATGAAAAATCTCCTGCCAATCAAGGTACCTCAATTTCCACACAGACATCAGGTGAAGGCATGATTCCATTATCATCTATACCAGTGATTCTGGTAGAAGTTACCCCCAAAACTCCAGTGGATAGAGAAATTCTCAACAAATCTTTGTCCATGAAGCCAATTTTACCCAAACCATCTGTGAAGTTATTAGTTCAACAGCAGACCCCTCCCGTCTCAAAGGTAACATCATTTGAAGAGACTGGCACAGAGAGTGCAAGCCCAGAGCAACTTGGGGATTTTTCATCCCAGACAACAGAGATAGGTGAGAATTTTAACGAATCAGTGTCTGAAGGAATACAGGCCTCTATAGGAGATAAGAATTTAGAATTAGGAGGGGAAGAAGTACCATCATTATTGGAGAAATCATGGTCATCTACAGGAATTCAGACTGCATTGACTTTTAAACCTCAAAGAAAGAAGCAGTCGGGCACTGTTGCTCAGACCCAAACTTCAGGAGACATAATCTTGAAAAAAGCCATGGAATCTGCTGACATTCCAATACAGATGGAGTCAGTGGGGACCCAGATGACCCCACAATTAAAAGGACAAATCTTCAAGAGAAGAACATGTACTATAGAGACTCAGACACAGAATGAAGGTCCATCCAAAACAAAGAAGAGGAAAAAATCTCTGTTAAATGTATTTATGACTGACTCCATAGCTCAGACATCTGCGGAAAGTAATGCTGTGAAAATGGATTCCATGTGTCAAGTGGATAATTTCAAACATTTTACTCTGGTTGACATCAGCAAGAGCTCAACAACACAGGCAGCTCAAACTGAAAAATTCATTCGCATTGACACAATGTCACAGACTAAAGAACAAGAGGGGGCACAAAGCTTACAGCAGAAAAGCAATGTTTTTCAAAATAAATATACAATTTTTTCAATGGGTGGCACTGTAGCTCTCCGGTCTATCAATATATTTTTCGGAGAGCTACAGTTCTGTTGCTAGTGGGATTCGAACTCAAGCAATTAAAATCTGGAGTGTCATACTGCTTTGAGACTAGTTGAACACGCTAACCACTAAACAACATAGCTCATGATGAATAATGACATTTAAATCATGTTTGTGATATGACCCTTTACTTAATGGACGAAGTATTTCCCAGAAAGATGCGAATGTTTTGTCATAAAAGTGTAATTTTAAGGTATAGTGGGTATTTGCTCCATGTTTTTGTAAACCAAAAATTATATGCAGGAGTTGAACCCCCACATTGTCACATTATTTTTAAATAAAAAGTATAGTTTTTGCCGAGTAAATGCATTCTGCTTTCCTTGTTCACCCACCTCCACTACGAAATGTTCACTTCAATCGAGATTGTCGAGATATGCTCTCTTGTATAACCTATTTATTTGTCAGTAGCTAGTCTCGATTTAGAAATTGCATGTTCGTAGACAGAACATGCCTTTGCGTATAATCTGATACACGTAAATATGCACCATATGCCGGTGATAATGGTAAATTGCTAGCTAAAGAAGGAAAGTTGACGAACAAATGCTGAAATTTAACAGTTCTTTATAAAGAAGAAAAAATTGTTTTAATTGTTGATTTGGTTATAGATCTTAGATTTGTTTTAGTTTATATACCATTGCTGTTTCAAATCTTACCATTGCTGTAGTGAAATTAGAAAATTATAAATCTTACCATTGTTGGTTATAAATTGTACCATTGTTGTTGTGAATTTGGTTATAAATCTTATAACTGCTGTAGCGAATTTTGCTATTAATCTTATCATGGCGTGCTGAATATTTAAGGAGTAAGGAGTTGATCTTTACGTCGCCGGTTCCAATCCCACTTTGGGACGTAGAGATGGACAAGCCGGGGTAAATTAATCAGGTCCCGTGTCGTAATAGGTGCTGACACGTCTCAATGGCACTGGGTGACGAGTACAGGTCTAAATTTGCAGCCCTCCTACTGCAAGTGGTGGCGTCTCAATATGAGTGAAAAATTCTCGATTGGGACGTTAAACAAACAAAACAAATTTAAAAGATGCACATGTTTCAACGTTATAGACAGACATGAACCTAAATGCCCTGTAAAATTGTACGTTTCCTCGATGGAATGTTTTTTCTCATTATGAATCGCAATCTTACAACCCTTTTTTATCAAACACAAAATACAGGAAGATGAAGAGAAAGGAATTCTTGTTTGTTGTCACTTGCACAGCAGTCTTTGGATTGTCGTCTGCACTTCTGAAGTCAATTCCGTTTCCGGTCGAGTTAGAAGAATGCTACAGATTACGCTCCTACAATACGACGCCGTCTGACTCAGATGCCCTTGAAATACAAAATTTCTGCTACAAAAGTTTTCATTATAAGATGATAGCTGCTGGAAAAATGTGGTCCGGGCCAAACATCACACAAAGTGAAATTAACTACATTAATAGTTTATTCCGACAAATCTTTGCTGAAGCAAGGGAGGTTGAGAAATACAATGAGAAAGGTGGACGACACAAACGACAAGCATTCCCAGGAAGATACAGACAGGAAGTGCGAAGTCCAGGCGCCTTCCGGCGTTTTTCAGACTGTATAAATCGCTTGCAGACAGAGGTAATTATTCAGTCAAATTTTTAAGACATTTTGTGAATTTTAAATCGTAGGGTTTTGAGATGTAAGAAAAATGTTTGATTTGACGAAAGATCGATGTCATATACATGTATATGTAGAAAAAATGCTTTACATGCCATTATATTTCCATTTCTAATTTTTTTTTCTCTGTGATAACTCTGAGAAAGTTGTCGGAGTTGATTTTTTGATAATTCTGCCGGAAGGTAAATTAGGCAGGTCGATAGGTCAGGAGCTAAGGGGCCTAATATGCCTGTAAATCTCGTGCGTATCTGTCTCTGTGTCTGACGCTAAGGAGGACAAATATGCAGTGCCCAGGTCAATTGGTAAAATGAGGTGGGGGGGGGGACAAACAGGTATAAGTGAAACGCAAAACTATTTCTTTTTTCTTTTTTTTAAGAGAAAAATTACTGTTCAAGTTTTTGAAGTATGTAAAAGGAACCAATTTAAAAAAAATAATAAACCTTTGTTTTGTTTTCTAGATAAGAGAATAAAATATTGTTTTGAGCGAAAATGTGAAAACTTAAATATTTTCAAAATACTCAGTAAGTAAAAAATATTTACACATCAGCTTATCGCAAAGATTTTTTAAAAATTATTTCTTGGAAATAATCATATTAAGATTTTTTTTTTGTTTGAAAATCAAATAATTTGTTTATTACATACCTTTTGGTTTATTCCAAGCAATCTATTTCTCACCAGGCTCGATCGTTGGGTATTTATATGGATGTGTTGGGAAATTTCTTTTTTATTTAAGGAATAAGTAATTTGCTATTCGATACGGTTTTTAAGTTACAGGTTTTCTGTCCCAGAACGTAAAAAAAATTGTCATCCACTGTGTTACAATTATGCAAAATGGCACAGTTGATCAATTGCCTGTGTTATTTAAATGGGACGACCTGAAATTAAAAATAATTGCACATTTAAATATTTTTCTTAAATTAAAGTTTTGGATAATTCCAAATAAAATTTACCCAAACTGGAATTTTCATAGTGTTTCAAGGTTTCGTGAGTTCCTTTTCTTAAGACTTATACAGTACATAATTGTTATCAAACTGAATACTACATATATTTCATACGTCTGTATTCAGGGCATCTTCGCTAGCCAAGGGTTTCCGATCCAAAATCTACTTTACAACTCTGGAGTTGATTACGGATCGGTGACCTGCCTTGGCTAGCAAAGATGCATTCAGAGCTAGACAGCGTATTTCCGTCTTTGTACCATATCAAACTTGAATAAAAAGGGAATAGGTATTCTATCTAGAACAAAATGTTCTTATGCTTATGGTAATGTATATAATTATTTACTACATACTTAGTAATAAATACAGGATTTTTGCATATGCGATATGGCTGACGTCACAATAGCCGTATCAGCCCTGCAGGGCTGATATGGATTTGCGGGGCTGACATAGGTTATCAGCCCTGCAGGGCTGATACGGATCAGTATCACACCCCTACTAAATTAACCCCCAAAAATCAGTACTTGTGATCATAAACATAATTTGGGGGTTACATAATTCTCTTAATTTTAACTTTTTGAATGTAATGATAATCTAACTGATAAATAATTTTATAGATTATTTTGAAATTACGGATTGGGGACATTTGAAATAGAAGAACATGCATAAACAAACCGAAACTGTATGAATAATCTACTATCATCTAAGGTATAGTTAATATATATCTATAGTCAGTAATATGCATTTTATATATATATATATATACTAGTATTCCAGATTTAATAAAGGATTAACGGGGATTTACCCCGGTTTTAATTCTATGTATATGTATATACTCTGAGCCTGAAAGATTTTACTTCTCATATCTGCAGCTTTTCCCTATGTAACCAAACAATGGGTGTCAACATATTTTTTTTCCTTTGTCGGATTTTCGATTGCAGTATTGGAAAGTTATTCGAATATTTGAAACATTTTGTGACAAAATTTTACATGTATTTCAAACAAATGTTATGTAACAGTTATATACGAAAATTGAGTTTGAAAAATTATATAATCAATCACTTTGCTCATTTTAATTTTACGCATAAACTCCGGCCTTTTATATGCAAATTATATCGCGACCAATTACATCCATTATATTTCAAAGGTCTTTGGTTGGCTTAAATTTGATCATCTGATTAAAGAATATAACAGCACAAGACTTTCGCTACCAAATTAAGATTCTGAAATGCATAACGACTTGAAGTTTCTTAGAACAGAAACCATTACGTCTTTGTTATGTTAATTTAATTTGTTGATGGTACTTTTGTGCATTTTGTGAGGGCCTAAAGTGAAATATACCCTAATGAATATCTTTCTATATATAATAATTACTCATAAAAACTTGAACAAAAGAAATGTTTATTACATCGGTTGGCCTGCCTGCGGTCTCGGGCAATATTTTCACCTTCAGGTCCAACAAATCATATTACATCGATCTAATAATTTTACTGTTGGCATGTCTGCGGCCTCGGGAAACCTTCAGGTCCAACAAATCATATGTTGCCTTCATATCTAGTCAATAACTGTATATTATGACAAAAATAAAAACTTACAGGAGTAGGTATATTCTGTGCCATGGACCAAAAGCTGGCCCTCTGTGAGCGCTAGCCAATCCTGGTCCGGTGTGGAAAAGGGAGAGTGTTTGGTAGGTGTTGCGCCGGGGCCCGGGACCCTGATCCATGATAGTCTGGGAAATTGTTTATTTATATTGTTAAAATAAATTGCTAACCAGTAAAACATTGAGATTTACCATGTATTTATTAACACTTAGCATTATACTATATTATCACTTTTTAAAAAATCTGTCAACTATAAATGCTTTTTGGATTACTATTTTTCACATTTACACTTCGTTGTTGTTTTTTACTCAAGTCTTGAGCAAAACACTGCCACGCCAACATGAAATATATATTCATCTCGAAAGTATGATATCGTTCTTAAACTTAAGTCCGCTAGTATTAAACATTGATATATTGTGCTGTTTCTTTTCTTCTGCAAAAAAAAAAATTCGAATGATTTCGAAGCCCGTTATGCATAAATTGTCCCATGTTTCCCACTATCGTTGATGTCCCTTGTCATACTTTACTAACTATACAGTGATTCCTTAATTAAACAAGTTAAGGTATGTTATCATTCGAAATTTTTTATGCAAAAGAAAAAAAACAGCAGACTATATCAACGATAGTGGGAAACATGGGATAATTTGCATAACGGGCGAAATAAATTATCCCATGTTTCCCACTATCGTTGATGTCCCTGGCATACTATACTAATTAGACAGTGATTCCTTATATTTCCATTTCTTTGTGAGATAAAATTGTAGATTTAGACTTTAAAAATGTAGACATAGATTTAAATTACACGAGGACTTCCATGCCAATTTCGATAGTCCTCGCCCACTGACGTCAAACACAAAGGCAGCCGCACGAGATTTACTTGCATATTTGTCCTCCTTAGCGTCAGACACAGAGACAGATACGCACGAGATTTACAGGCATATTAGGCCCCTTAGCTCCTGACCTATCGACCTGCCTAATTTACCTTCCGGCAGAATTATCAAAAAATCAACTCCGACAACTTTCTCAGAGTTATCACAGAGAAAAAAAAATTAGAAATGGAAATATAATGGCATGTAAAGCATTTTTTCTACATATACATGTATATGACATCGATCTTTCGTCAAATCAAACATTTTTCTTACATCTCAAAACCCTACGATTTAAAATTCACAAAATGTCTTAAAAATTTGACTGAATAATTACCTCTGTCTGCAAGCGATTTATACAGTCTGAAAAACGCCGGAAGGCGCCTGGACTTCGCACTTCCTGTCTGTATCTTCCTGGGAATGCTTGTCGTTTGTGTCGTCCACCTTTCTCATTGTATTTCTCAACCTCCCTTGCTTCAGCAAAGATTTGTCGGAATAAACTATTAATGTAGTTAATTTCACTTTGTGTGATGTTTGGCCCGGACCACATTTTTCCAGCAGCTATCATCTTATAATGAAAACTTTTGTAGCAGAAATTTTGTATTTCAAGGGCATCTGAGTCAGACGGCGTCGTATTGTAGGAGCGTAATCTGTAGCATTCTTCTAACTCGACCGGAAACGGAATTGACTTCAGAAGTGCAGACGACAATCCAAAGACTGCTGTGCAAGTGACAACAAACAAGAATTCCTTTCTCTTCATCTTCCTGTATTTTGTGTTTGATAAAAAAGGGTTGCAAGATTGCGATTCGTAATGAGAAAAAACATTCCATCGAGGAAACGTACAATTTTACAGGGCATTTAGGTTCATGTCTGTCTATAACGTTGAAACATGTGCATCTTTTAAATTTGTTTTGTTTGTTTAACGTCCCAATCGAGAATTTTTCACTCATATTGAGACGCCACCACTTGCAGTAGGAGGGCTGCAAATTTAGACCTGTACTCGTCACCCAGTGCCATTGAGACGTGTCAGCACCTATTACGACACGGGACCTGATTAATTTACCCCGGCTTGTCCATCTCTACGTCCCAAAGTGGGATTGGAACCGGCGACGTAAAGATCAACTCCTTACTCCTTAAATATTCAGCACGCCATGATAAGATTAATAGCAAAATTCGCTACAGCAGTTATAAGATTTATAACCAAATTCACAACAATAATGGTACAATTTATAACCAACAATGGTAAGATTTATAATTTTCTAATTTCACTACAGCAATGGTAAGATTTGAAACAGCAATGGTATATAAACTAAAACAAATCTAAGATCTATAACCAAATCAACAATTAAAACAATTTTTTCTTCTTTATAAAGAACTGTTAAATTTCAGCATTTGTTCGTCAACTTTCCTTCTTTAGCTAGCAATTTACCATTATCACCGGCATATGGTGCATATTTACGTGTATCAGATTATACGCAAAGGCATGTTCTGTCTACGAACATGCAATTTCTAAATCGAGACTAGCTACTGACAAATAAATAGGTTATACAAGAGAGCATATCTCGACAATCTCGATTGAAGTGAACATTTCGTAGTGGAGGTGGGTGAACAAGGAAAGCAGAATGCATTTACTCGGCAAAAACTATACTTTTTATTTAAAAATAATGTGACAATGTGGGGGTTCAACTCCTGCATATAATTTTTGGTTTACAAAAACATGGAGCAAATACCCACTATACCTTAAAATTACACTTTTATGACAAAACATTCGCATCTTTCTGGGAAATACTTCGTCCATTAAGTAAAGGGTCATATCACAAACATGATTTAAATGTCATTATTCATCATGAGCTATGTTGTTTAGTGGTTAGCGTGTTCAACTAGTCTCAAAGCAGTATGACACTCCAGATTTTAATTGCTTGAGTTCGAATCCCACTAGCAACAGAACTGTAGCTCTCCGAAAAATATATTGATAGACCGGAGAGCTACAGTGCCACCCATTGAAAAAATTGTATATTTATTGCGCACAAAAAAATTGCGCTTGTGTATGGATTATTTCTTCCAAATTCTTATCTCAATTGCAAAAAATTTAGATTTCAAAAAATTTTCCTCCTCTTCTATCAAATACTTTCGTAGTTGACAATTAAACGAAGTGCGTTTGACCGAATTATCTTACAAACTAAAATGGCAGTATAAACAGACGAAATTTTCGATGATCTCGATTTCAGGGCCAGGAGGGCTATAAACAACAACTATAAGGTATGTTTTGTTGTGGAAACAGTGAAAGATTACAATGTAGGTTAGGAATAAGACGGTTAGTATTACTTTGAGATTATAGTTTTAAAAACATGGAGAAATATCAATAATCAGCGCTTTTTCTGTGCGCAATAAATAAACAGTTTTTTTCAATGGGTGGCACTGTACCTCTCAGGTCAGTCTAATTATTTTTTTCGGAGAGCTTCAGATCTGCAGCTAGAATCCCACGAATTCCATTTTATATTTTTATTAAAAGAATAATATTTTCTGATATTTTTTTTCTTTCAGAAAAGGTTTTGTTTTTCATAAATACTAATAACGAGAACTAATTTAAAAACACAATTCACAAATTGAATATGATTTCTTAATAGCTGAAGCTATAGGCATTTTGCACTCCTTGTTCCCCCATCTTCTTTTCCATGACCTTTGAAAATTGAGAACCATAGATCAGGGGAATTATCCTCACCTTGTACACTCTCATTCTTTAAAAGATCATTTAGAATGATTTCTGGGCGGTAATGAAAATTGTACCAGATCTGTTTCGTACATGTGTCGGCCTTTAAAGGGGCTGGGTGGTTGTGGCCATTTTTAGACTATTTTGATCTCCTTTAGAAGAAGAGCTCCATATAAAGATATAACAAAATGATCAAATTTAAAAAAAAATAAAATTTACGAAATTTTTTCTTTGCCAAATGATAGTTGACAGCTTAGGATATCATATCCTAAAATTTCAGTTATATCTGGTGGTTAATAAAGAAATTATTTGCTGACCCCCCTAGCCTCCTTAAGCTAAATCAGATAGAAAGCTTTTATACCGGTAGTCTGATTGCATGAGTTCGAATCCCACAAAAAATTTCACCAAAGCGAAGCTCAGCATCTACAATGTCTAAAAAGTCAAACATACGATAGCAACAGAACAATTGACAGTAGAATATGGTGATAACATTCTAGTTTGTGCCCAGGTCAATTGGTAAAATGAGGTGGGGGGGGGGACAAACAGGTATAAGTGAAACGCAAAACTATTTCTTTTTTCTTTTTTTTAAGAGAAAAATTACTGTTCAAGTTTTTGAAGTATGTAAAAGGAACCAATTTAAAAAAAATAATAAACCTTTGTTTTGTTTTCTAGATAAGAGAATAAAATATTGTTTTGAGCGAAAATGTGAAAACTTAAATATTTTCAAAATACTCAGTAAGTAAAAAATATTTACACATCAGCTTATCGCAAAGATTTTTTAAAAATTATTTCTGGGAAATAATCATATTAAGATTTTTTTTTGTTTGAAAATCAAATAATTTGTTTATTACATACCTTTTGGTTTATTCCAAGCAATCTATTTCTCACCAGGCTCGATCGTTGGGTATTTATATGGATGTGTTGGGAAATTTCTTTTTTATTTAAGGAATAAGTAATTTGCTATTCGATACGGTTTTTAAGTTACAGGTTTTCTGTCCCAGAACGTAAAAAAAATTGTCATCCACTGTGTTACAATTATGCAAAATGGCACAGTTGATCAATTGCCTGTGTTATTTAAATGGGACGACCTGAAATTAAAAATAATTGCACATTTAAATATTTTTCTTAAATTAAAGTTTTGGATAATTCCAAATAAAATTTACCCAAACTGGAATTTTCATAGTGTTTCAAGGTTTCGTGAGTTCCTTTTCTTAAGACTTATACAGTACATAATTGTTATCAAACTGAATACTACATATATTTCATACGTCTGTATTCAGGGCATCTTCGCTAGCCAAGGGTTTCCGATCCAAAATCTACTTTACAACTCTGGAGTTGATTACGGATCGGTGACCTGCCTTGGCTAGCAAAGATGCATTCAGAGCTAGACAGCGTATTTCCGTCTTTGTACCATATCAAACTTGAATAAAAAGGGAATAGGTATTCTTTCTAGAACAAAATGTTCTTATGCTTATGGTAATGTATATAATTATTTACTACATACTTAGTAATAAATACAGGATTTTTGCATATGCGATATGGCTGACGTCACAATAGCCGTATCAGCCCTGCAGGGCTGATATGGATTTGCGGGGCTGACATAGGTTATCAGCCCTGCAGGGCTGATACGGATCAGTATCACACCCCTACTAAATTAACCCCCAAAAATCAGTACTTGTGATCATAAACATAATTTGGGGGTTACATAATTCTCTTAATTTTAACTTTTTGAATGTAATGATAATCTAACTGATAAATAATTTTATAGATTATTTTGAAATTACGGATTGGGGACATTTGAAATAGAAGAACATGCATAAACAAACCGAAACTGTATGATACAATAGACTGTGAACAATTTAAGAAGTCCGTGCATGATTATTTACTTATTTTCTTCTCAACTTAATGTGTTCTGTATTTTATTACTTAGTATGTAATAAATATAATAAAACATACCCTTTTCCACATCACATCCTGCATCAGCCCGACACACCAATATGAGCCAGAGGGCCGAAGGCCGAGGCCCTCTGGCTGATATTGGTGTCTCGGGTTGATACAGGATGTGATATGGAAAATGGTATGTATTATTCTCTATACATGTATATACTTGTAATTATACTTGTTATCATATATATCATAATGTCTGTTTTAACAATGCTGCATAAATATAAAAAGAAACATCAGGGTGAAGTACAAATTCTGATTCATGAATGGAATCAACCAAATAATTTTTCGTGATTCATGTGTAATTTCATCGTCGAAAACCACGGAAAAATGTTACGACGGGAAGAGAGAGGGAGAGAGAGAGAGAGAGAGAAAATAATGAAATATATGCGGACTCCGAATCGTGGCTTGAGACGATGGAGTCGATGGAGTTATATCGACTGAATGAATTTTGTTTATTTATTGCAAATTTGAACCGAGATATAGTGATGCACTTAGAGACGATACGGTTGAATCTGACTGAAATACAAATACAGAAAACCCACACTTTTAACAAAAGAAATCACACCTAACTATGGTACAAATTGCGAAATCCAGCAAAGAATCTGATTGGTGAAATTTTAAGGTCTGCCCACACTCTCAAACAAGAAATAAAACCGGGCAAAAGTCAGCTTAACTAAGCTAAATATTTTCTTTTGGCGAATTATAAGTTGGACGGGACGATGAAATACCTTATTTAATGATTGTGATTATTTTTTTTATGAATGGATTGTGTTGAAAATATTGAAAAGATTACCGTGTTCGAAATATCAGGAGTTTTTCTAATCATAAATATAGAGAATGCGACCGGGGCCAGCGATCGACTTCGACATAAACGGGGTATTCGAGATATAAGTTCTACTGATATTAATTGCTGACAACATAATATTTTGAAAATGTTATAACCGAGAAGCAATGAAATTTTAAACAACAACGCACTTCTTATGGGCTAAGAAAGACCCTTTTGATTCCGAGGTCAAGGTCATAAATTCATACGTATTCTCATTGTGAGTAAAAATTTCATTTCTGAGTGATATCTCTCGAAGCTTTTGATCTCTTACAATTTTATACCATAACCCCCATGACCCCGCCCGCCTTTAACATGCTCCCCCACCCTCCCTTTAGATCCTTAAGAGGGGGACACAAATTCTCTCAATAAGCTTTTTGTTCTTAAAAACTAGACTTTTCTTGTAAAAGTTATGTTTAAAAAAACAATAAAAATGTAATCTACTCTCAGAATAATAAATTTCTGAAATAATTTAGAAAACTTTAAAGTTAATTTCGTATTCGAACTCACAGTATACTAAAGACTCGTTGGAAGTCTTTTCGGCTACTGTTTCATTTACGTTTTCACTGACACGTTTTATTAAAAACTTTAAAATGTTATTCTTGATTAAAAGATTGATACTTTTGCGGTAGATTCTAGTATCAGATTACATGTATTTTTATTAAAAAGAAATATCTACATGCACAACGTGAAATCAACGTGAATAGAAGAAATAGTTAACTAATTTCTTCAGTGTTATTCTGAAAATTGTTTTGATTTAAACATAGTTTATTTGTCTTAATTAAGTATATACAAAGAGACTGAACCAAAACTGAATGTAGGTCTTCACTGCTAAAAAAAATTACATAATTTACCGAAAAGGATCTATCACATTTATAATGACGAATCGTGTTTCATTTTTAGCGCAAAGAGGCATAGGCTCTACCAGTGTTTCCGATTATTGCCTCGCCTACAACCATGTTTAAATAGATCGAGTACCTGTTACTACCGTCATGTATAAATAGACGAAGTTGTCGCATTGGTTTAGGAAACAAACTTTGACTTGTGATTGAAATAAATTATAATATTCAGAACTACGTGAAGCGCATTGAAGTGGTAAAATTTTCCATTTGGATGAAACGTTCTGAGTCATGTTTTGACCGTCATTTATAACACAACGACACGCCCATTTCTTTAGAAACGAGAAAGAAATATTCGTCGTAATGTTTTAGGACACCCCACTTTCCGCGACAGGCAACATGAGTTACACTAAATTGAAGATTTTTAAATAAGAAACAACTATATATAGAGTCCCCGCTTTTGTAAAACACGCATTGCAACGAACTTTTACATAATTATGATTTTATCATGTTTATTGAAGTAACCATACCACATGTTTCAGTCGAACACGTGCTTACTCGCTGTTTATGTGGACCGTTAATTTGATTGGCTATCATATTTTTGGAATACCTGTTCTACAGGTATTCGATTGAATCATTTAACCGATTTTTCCTTTCCAAAGAAACGGGCGTGTCTTAAATAGCTCAAAACGTTCCATCCAAACGGAAAATTTTACCACTTCAATGCGCTTCATTGTACATGTATATCATTTTAAATATTTACCCACATAGTTATGCTGATTGCTCTGAGTCGGGCTATAAATTCACGCCAAACATTTTTTTTAAAACTACGAGATATTAATGTTTTCTCTTTGGTGATACCACAGACAGCCTCTCAGTGCAAACAATTTATCACAATGAAGTGGTAAAATTTTCGATTGAATGGAACGTTTCGAGCCTTCTTTAGAAATTTGATTGCCATATGGTACCACGCCCATTTCTTGCAAAAGAACAACAGAAGTCGAATGGTTTATTCAAATTCGAACAAGTACTCCATAAAAACAACAGCCAAATAAATTGACATTGTGTAGAAACACCTTGTAAATACATGTTTGACCGATGCATGTGTTGCAACAACTCCAACAAGCATCGATAATGTATATATTCGTTGCAATACTTGTTTTACAGAAGCAAGGAGTCTCTGATTTTCCTAACTGTTAAAAAATCTTCATTTCAGTAACACTCGATCGTGTTGCTAATCATGAGAGTAATATTATCAATAGAGGATTATTTAATGCATTTTACTTTCATCATGGTTCGTTTTGGTTCCTGGTGGAACAAAAGGCCTCGGCAATGATGCTCCATCGCACTCTGTTTTGAGCAGCCTTTTTCAATTGTTCCCAGTTAGTGTGTACACAATGTCTGATTTCCTCTTAACATGATCTTCGCCAAGTTTTCCTCTTGGGAGTTCCACTCGAGAGTGTGGCGTGTAATGTTTCCCGATGGTTTTCGAAGGGTACGCCCAATACACCGCCACTTTCTAAGTGATTGGGTCTTGGTTTGTTGTTTCCCATCAATTCTTGTTTATATTTTCTGGCCATCTGATGGTTAGTATGGTTAGTAGACATCTGCTTAAGAAGGTTCATAGTTTGTTGGAGGTGGTGTTGGTGACTCTGCATGTTTCATTCCCGTAGAGAAGCACAGACTTAACATTGGTGTTAAAATTCGAAATTTTATGTGTGTGAACAGTGCTGTCGAACTCCACACAGGCTTGAGGGTGATGAAGACGTGTCTCGCTTTATCAATTCTTGCTTTTATGTCTTCATCTGTTCCATCAAGTATGTAAAGAGTCTCCATCTTTCAGATTGGATTGTGCTCTCCAAGCGAAATTGGTGTTTGCTGTTTGTTGTGGAGTCGCATTTCCTCTGTCTTGTCAATGTTCACCCGTAGACCTGTCTTTGCTGCTTCCTTTGCAAGCCAATTTTCTTAAGCTGCATATGCTCATACTACTGTGACATAAGGCATAGTTCGTCTGCAAAGTCGAGGTCTTCCAAACACTGAGTGAAAGTCCACTGGACTCCCCTCTTGCTATCTCTAGTTGTTCCCTAAACGATCCAGTCCTCTACCACTAGAAAAATCATTGGTGACAGTAGGCAGCCTTTTCTAACCCTTGTCTGCACCTAAAAAACCTCTGTAAGCTTTCCATTGTGGATGACTTGGCATGTAGCCTCGTCATACAACTGTTGTATGAGGTTGATAAAGGTAGGAGGCGCTCAATAATACTGGAGTAGTTTCCATACAACTTTTCTATCGATACTATCAAAGGCCTTTTCAAAGGTGATGAAGTTCAGATACAGTTTTTACTGCCACTCTAGTGACTGTTCAATTATTATGCGTAGAGTGGCGATCTGGTCTTTGAGTCTTTCCAGTATTATTCTTTTCAGGATCCTGCTTTAGACAGAGAGGAGCATGATGCCATGCCATTTCTTGCATTGTCCTAGGTCTCCTTTTTGGGTAGCTCCACTAAATGTCCTTTATGTCAATCAGCTACTACCTTTCCCTCTGACCAGATCTTCTGCAGGAGAGGTAGTAACATATTTTCTGAAGTCTTTATGTCCGCCTGGAGCTCCTGGAAGGATTCCATCAGGCCCAACTGCTTTCCCGCTCTTTAGTTTCTTCAGAGCTTTGGTGGTCTCAGCCCTTGTGGAAGGTGTGCTAGTTTAGAGTCTGCTGGTGGTATGTTTGGTGTTGTTTCTGGTGTTTGGCGATTTAGGAGTTCTCTGAAGTGTTCTGTACAGCTCTTTATTTGGCCTTCTTCCTTTGTTATAGCATTGCCTCCCTTGTCTTTTACTTGCTTCGTCTGTAGTGGTCTCTTCCCAGCCAGGGTTCTTTTGATTTAGAACATGGTGCTGAAGTCTCTTTTCTCTGCTGCTTCCTCAGCTTCTGTAGCTAGCATATTATAGAAGTGTCTTTTATCTCTCCTTGTATTTTTCTTTACTGCATTGTTCAGGATAGTGTGTCTGTCTTTTAATTCTTGTTTCGTTTCTTTTGTTCTTCCTCACAGCTGATAATCTGCTGTTTAAGAAGTTTTCTTTCTTCAACCAGTTTCCATATGTCTCCTGAAAGTCATTCCTGGTCTAGCTATTCTCTTTTCCCTAGGATCTCTTCGCATGTGTCTTTCAAGTTGTCTTTAATTGATGGAGTCACAGTGTTCTCTAGTGGTGTTTTTGACAGACATTGTTAAGGACCTCAAATCTGTTTTTCAGTGTGGTGCTAAAGGTGTCTCTTCTGTCCCTTACCTAAAGTCTTTGGGTGTTCAGCTTGATGTGTAGTCTGCGAAAGTTGTCCTTGAAGGCTTTTAATTTGACTTTAATAGTGCATTGTACTAGGTGGTGGTCTGAAGCTACATCAGCCCCTCTTCTTGATTTTGTATCAAGAAGGCTGCGTCTCCACTTCCTTGAGATGAAGTCTATCTGGTTCTTGGTTTTTCAAGATCAGAAGAAATCTAACCAGTAAAGTCTCTTTGTGGGTGTTTTTGTGTTGGTAGACACTTCCTCCTATCACAAGGTCATTGTTCATGTTTCCAAGTGACCCATGATGAGTTCTTTCCCATAATTGTCTGAGACTATCTCGGCATTCATATCACTCATTAAGATTTTCATGCCTCATCTTGGTGCCTTGTCCACTGCTGTCTGCAGTTTTGTGTAAAAATCTTATTTTGTTTCTTCATCTGCAGTGTGAATGTTGAGTAACATTGGATTACAGTTACTTCTCTTCCTTTCGAGTGGAATCTTGCTGGCTGTCAAAGTCCTTGATGAGATTGGTTCCCATTCAATCAGGGCATTGGCAGTCCGTAGCTGGTGACATCATGATGGCAACTCCTTCAGTGTGTTCATGGTTTTCATCTGCATGTCCATCTGTTCTCACATATTCCAAGTTGTTGAATGTTGTACCGGTATATCCTCATCTCTCTTGCTATCTGGGCTGCCTTCACAGTTTCAAACATTGTTCGCACGTTTTGGTTTCCTATTCTTGTTGCTGCTTTCATCGCCAGGAGGGCTGACTGGTTTCCATACGGCTTTCTCTAGTCTGCGTCTTACGGCCTCAAGGTGAGGCTTCTCCCCGAATCGAGCATTGGATTTCTGTTGCTCTGGTTTCTGAAACATTGAGAGTTTTACATGATAGGGCTGCATAACATACTGATCCCGGAGGACTTGTGGTTTTCTATTGGGGTTTTCCTTCCCCTGGTAACAGGTTCCAGTTATTTATAGGCGCTGGAGATTCGCCGTTTGCCTGCCCAATGGCCCGGAGTGTTGAGTATATGTATATGTATACCAGACGTTCGTGTACTGGCAAGTCGTGGCGTCTCCATATGAGTGAAAAATTCTTAAGAGGGGCGTTAAACAACAGGCAAACAAATAGAGCCACCGCCAAACCTACCCCCCTCCTTTCACAAAAACCTCCGGTACGGGGGCCAAGAAATTTTTCACAGTTTTGAAAGAACCACCCTCGCTTATTGTAATCATGCGCTTCATTTGTTTAAATAAAACCCATGAGCAGAGAAGAATATTTTCCAAAAATGATGCCTTTTCATGATATAATCAATACAGCCCCGTCCTTACACCAGAACCCCTGACCTATAGGACTCTTCAGAATCAATTTTAAAAGATACAAAAGCAAAAAAATGATTCCAGAGAAATTGTGCTTTTTGCACACTATAATCAATAGAGCCACACACCTCTTTCACCATTTACCAGAACCCCATATCCTGGGCCATGAAATTCACAATTTTGAAAACGCATCCCTCGTTATTACTGATTCTAATGAGCTTCCGAGGGCCCTCCCTCCAAGGATCCATCCTGGAGCTGTTATATCCAACGTCTTGTCATCGAAAAGTCCCATGCTTCCCTTTCCAACGCAAAATCCTGAATAAGCATCTCAGTTTGTCATTATTCTTCCCAGGGTACAGTATTCTCCATTTCTGCGATTTGTTCTAACCCCCCACCCCTCCCCCCGCTTAATTTCGTGAGAGCAAGGGGACATTAAATCTCAATCGTCTGTCAGTATGTCCGACTGTCACAAAAACTTTAACCTTTGTCTTAACTTCTGAATGAGAAGAGTAGGGTTTTCATATTTTACATGAACATTACCTGTGACAAGACCTTTCTAGATATGTCTTTCTTTTTACCTTCGACCTTGACTTTGAAGTTTGACCTACTTTTTTCAAAAAATTTAATATTACTTTAAATTGGACACAACTTTTGAAAGAGAAAAGATGCTAGGGCTTTCATGTTACAAATTCATTATATGTATATAGTATATATTATCTGTGACAAAACCTTTAACGGAAGTTTCTAAATATACCCTGGTACTATGAATTTTTACCCTGTGACCTTGACCATGAAGGTACTATTCAAATGTGTTATTTTTCATTCAAATTTTTGATTGCGAAGAGATATAGCAACAAGATGTTTCCGAGGATGCTACGATTTTTTTACCCCTTGACCATGTTTGACCTAATTTTCAAAAATATAACTTTGGTGATTACTTTTGAATCAATGACACATGATGTTGTGTTCAAAATTTGACACAATATATATACCGGTATGCCTTAATGGCATCGTTCTCACTAAGACACCGAAAGTTGAGGTCCACAATTCTTTGAATTTGCTTGTTTCATATTATTTCTCGCCATCTTGGATCCGTGCATTGGTTCCCAAGGAACACCCCCCCCCCCCTTCCCTTTTACAGAATAACTTTGTTCACGTATACAGTAAACGTAATAATGATTATAAATTATGATAATATGGTTTTTGTGTGAGAGTGATTAGTTTGATGTTGTTTTTAATTATTTTAATATTCGAATGTATAACATAAAGCTGCATGCCTAATCACTACATTTAGAATAGTTGTTTACTATTAGGAAAACTTTAACCAAGCACCTGTAACTTTAAATACTATCATCTTTATAATGCCCCCAAAAGCAGATAGGTGTTTGATATTTACTATACTATAAACAATACATGTATAAATATAAACAATCCTTTTTTTACAGGTGACACGATGTTGTGCAATTACATGAACACCCCGTTGCGGGCCCCACATTTAAACTGTCAAAGTAGCACATGCTGTCCGTGAATGAAGTTCCTTATGGGGAAGCAGAGTATATTTAGGAGCCATCTTGCTAGAAACGGTGTTTCTATCCTTTAACAACAGCTGAAAGGTTATGTTCAACAGGGCTCTATTTTTTTGATAATTTTATTATTTTTATTCAAATAATATATTTTTTAAAATAGATTCATAATCTTCTTTACGGTGAATCATTGCTTTATTCTATCGTTTTGTCGATAGTGGAAATTTCCAGATTTTTTTTAAATGAATGTTTACGCATGCGCATGTCGGCTTCTCCGACGACAAGATTCGAAGTCAGCAGTTGTACAGATTGTGTCCGAATGTAAGTGAAATTGTGTGAACTGGGACGAGGGAAATAATTCCTTCCTCTATTATTTTAAAAACAGAAGTTTGAATGGATCCAAGAATAGCTTGGTATGTACCTGAGCAGTTAGGATTAGCCCATGACATTTGGACGAGGATCATTGAGACCCAGATAGGCGTGGATAATATGTCGCTGAACAATTCAAATCATAATTTGGACCAGAGACCACCAGAATTTATTTCTCTCAGTGTAAATAACAATCTAGCCCAGAAACATGCGCCTACGAATAAGCAATACAATATTCAGAATCAACAGAACAGCTTTAAAAGAAAACGAGAGAACAAGGCTAGCACATACGGTCTGAACCATTCGTCCTACAAACATTTTTTGCATGAAAATGGTGGATTAACACCTTGGATCCGAAAAGGAAAGGACTACCCACCAAATGTCATAGGGTAAGAACGTCTAAATAGACCTGTTGTTTCAAGGGAAATAGTATTCATTCACAATCACGCCCACGCATGACAAGTTATTCACAGTTCTCTCAAAGAATGCCCAAACTTACATAAATAACCCAAAAATATCGGAAAAGTGGGAGATTTTTAAAAAATATTTCTGCTATTTGTAAAAAATATGATAGAATGCATAATAACTTTCTAGGAAAATAGCTGAAAGCTTATCTGTTTACTTTTTCAAGGTTATACAACATATGTCAACCTGTTTCTCCATTTTGTCATTCTATACCTTTCAAGAATTATTTTACTTGGTATTGATTTCATGATTTGTGAATTTTTTAAATATTGTTCACAATTTCCTTTTATTTTATTACAATCTAAAATGATTTCAGAAGAAAACACACAAACAACTTGTTTATTTGGGGTAATGGTTTGATAGAATATATATATTAGTTAGAAAATGTTTTTCCACTTGAGTTTATTATAATTTTTTTTTCTAATTTCAGGCTACATGAAGAAATTAAAGACTTTTATGAATATATGTCACCTACTGCGGAAGAAGCAAACATGAGGAATGAGGTCGTTCAGAGAATCAAAGATGTTGTCAAAGACCTTTGGCCAGAGGCAAAGGTTTGTGTCTAAAACTTCAGAATATTATTTTAACAAAAGAAAAGATACCATTTTTCACTCAAAATTGTGACCCATAATATTGTAGTCTCTTGAACATCTATTCAGTGTATTCTTTAGGTGTTTTATGTCATATTTTTCTGCATTTGTAGGTGGAAATATTTGGAAGTTTCAAAACAGGGTTGTACTTACCAACAAGGTATGTTATGACACTCTTCGAAGTGAATATGTTTTAAAAAGCCAAGCATCTTTCAAATTTTTGTTTAATTTTAATTCTAGTGATTAAGGGAAAAAAATAACAAGTGTCACATTTTTCAGTGATATTGATTTGGTTGTGTATGGAAAATGGGATAGTCTACCTTTGTTCACCCTGGAAAGAGCTTTGAGAGATCGAGGTTATGCAGATCCAGCCTCTGTGAAAGTGCTAGACAAAGCCTCTGTAAGTATATCTTGTAGTTATAAACTCATTAGGTGGGAAAAAAGGGGGAGGGTACTCAGGGTAGGTCCTGTATATTGCAACATTTGTTAAATTAGAGAGACATTTTGAAAGGCCATACTTTTCAAACAAGGGATTAGTATAAGATAGTTTTGTAAATAATTCCTCCTTGTTGTTTAAAGAAGTTTGGACTTGATTCAAACTTGTCTGCTATGTACATGATGTAGCTCTAGATGATTTCTTATTAGATACATAAAAAGAGTACATATGAAAAAAATATGTATTTTTTTCCAGGTTCCAATTATCAAAATGGTGGACCTCCAAACTGAAGTGAAGGTGGACATAAGCTTCAATACACAAAACTCTGTGGAAAGTGCTCAACTTATCAGCGTAAGCAGCCTTTTTTAAGACTAAATAAGAAAGAAAAAAAGTCAAAATAGAAAAAAGGAAGGATTCTATTTCAATTTACATATATTAATATAACTGGATATTGTTAATCTTTAATTATTTATTTTATTATTTTTTTTTTGTCTTTACAGAAATTCATGACTGAATACCCAAATTTGAAATATTTGGTGTTGGTGCTAAAACAGTTCCTCTTACAAAGAGATCTGAACGAAGTGTTTACAGGGGGAATTAGTTCTTATAGCCTTATCTACATGACAGTCAGCTTTTTTCAGGTAATTTTACTGGTAAAAACTGAAAAAGGGAATTTTTATTGTGACAGAAATAATACTGCAAAAGAAACATTTTATTTCTCCAGTCCAATGTTCACAGCTAGGTAATTCTAGTTAAGGTGCTCTGCAATTTATTTTAGAATTGCCTAAATTCTAAAGAGGTGGATAATTTTATAATTTCTTTTCCAAACAATTATTTGTCCCCAACAAGTAAGAATGATTTCATAGTATACTTTCTTTCGTTTACAAACAAGTCAAAAGAGCAAGTTGAAGGAAGTGTCAGCATTGAAATGCTTAGAAATGTGCAATCCTAAAAATGGTGTCTACCTTCCATTTCAAGTTCTTTATACTTCAGATGTAGATTTCATTACATCAGATTTAAATTCACCTATCTCTGCTTATTGATTTATAGGGTTAACAATAGGAAATGTGATTCCAAGAAATATGTACTTTCATTTTTGGTTTGGTTTGATTTTCAGAAAATTGGGCTTAAAATGAAAGTAAAAACATGTAGCTACAAGTTGAAAAGAAAGATGTAGTAAATTGTTATTTGTTTTAATTGTTATTGTACTTTTGAACCGAGATCTGACAAAATTGTAATACAAGAATAATGAACAGTTGTGTTTTGTTTTCATAACAGCTCCATCCAAGGTACGATGCATTGGAGCCAAATGCGAATCTTGGAGTTTTGCTGATTGAATTTTTTGAACTGTACGGAAGGAATTATAACTACCTGAAGACGGGAATAAGAATTAAGAACGGAGGGTCATATGTACCGAAAGACGAAATTCAAAGAAGCATGGAGAATGGATATAGATCGTCTATGTTGTGTATTGAAGATCCACTGACAAAAGGTTTGTTAGAGCATATTAATCAGCATATTAATTATAGGTTCTTATTATAAAGGAAAATGAATGTCTTTATTAAAAGTTTGCGATTTACCAAGGATAAAATAGTTTGCGACGATTTATTTTGGCGATTAAACCTTTTTGGATCTGTCGTTAATAGACACATACACTTCAAGGACCGGTTCGCGGCGAGAAATATTCGCGATGACAAGGCTCTCACGAACTTCGGGAAAATTTCTCGCACGCGAATAAAAGTTGGTTTACAGTATTGTGGGCAGATACTACTTATTACATATTACACATGATATGTTGTGTTTCATTGTATATTATTACTCACACATACATTGTGATTTGCATTTGCAAATAAGATGCACCAAATGGATATAAGATATGGATTAAGTGTAAAAAGTTGTTTTCAGATGCAATTCATTCATTAAAGCTGGCTAGTATTGTATGTATTAAGGTTAAAATACTTCAAAAAGTGTCTTTGTTTTTGCTTTGAAATCTCTTTTCAAAATGTTAGATTGATATACAAATAAGTTATTGTATTTGATTATTTTGTTTTAGGAAATGACATAGGGAGAAGTTCATATGGTGCTATGCAAGTGAAACAGGCCTTTGAATATGCCTACATAGTTTTGAGTTACACAGTAGGCCCACAATATATGCATTCAAGAAAGCCGAAGCATAGGTGAGTATCTGATAAATTGTATTAATTTATGCAGTCTTTTTTTTCAGTGGAAAAAAGTGACGGAATCCTAATCTATACATTAAAGTATTGGTAAATTTCATACATGGAAGTAGGCTGAATTTTGCAAGAAGGAAAATCAATAAAGAATGCTCATGAAAAAAATTTCCCCAATGTAAAAATAGCTGTTCAATAGCTTCACTTTTATTTTCCAAGAACTGATCAGTGCCAATTTTCATGATGAAACCTTCCCCCTTCTAATGTTAGTTAATGTTTGAAATGTACACTCTGTTTGCTGTCATTTAATTAAAATCAGGCCCGGCAGCCATAAAACTTGGACACACTCTCTTTTGGTTTCAATTTCACTTTTAACAAAACAATAATGGAAAAGTGAGACTGAGATCAAAAGTGAGCTCGTCCAAGTTTTATGGCCCCCAGGCCAGATCATTTTGCTGCAATAATATGGTAAGGTGTCTGTCATTGTTTCAGTGAACCATGTGATGATAGTTACTGAAATGGAAATTTTTGTTAGAATTGTCTTAAAACGCTACTCCAAGTTTGGTTTTGATTTCAGTTATACATACTGTAGCCATTAGCAGGGATGCATTTTGCTTGATTTTAATTTTGATGATAATCAATGTTAGAACATTGACAGTAGATACTTAAAACAGAATATGTCAAACTCCCCCTACAGATTTGGTTTGATTAAAATTTTAATTAGAATTTTAATTAAATACACTTGTCAAGTAGTATAAACCAAGGTTTTAATTCTATATACTGATGTAGTTGTTTTAAAAAAATTTCAAACTGCTTCATGTACAGTTTTGAATAAATATCAATAGAGCTTTACAAATTTAATTTGAAAATTGAGATACATATAATTCAGGAAAAGTTCAAGTATTACTTTTATTATAAAAAAAAAAATAAGGTAGAAATATAATCTCATTTAAAACTGCTAGACTACAGAATTGAAAATGTTGAATGAAATCTTGTTTAAGGTGATAATGGGTGATAATGAATGACAGCACTTAAGAATTAATTACCCATTTTATAAAACTTTCATTGGCAATATCTTCTTGCTTAGAATATTTTGAAATCTTTATCTGAATTCAAAAAGATATGTTTTACAAAGCTGAAAATTATTATCGTCATAAAAACATAAAGCATTTGGAGTATATAATTTATAGTTATTTACAGGAAGTTGTATAACCATTATTTTTGTTTTTTAATGAACTAATGAAAGGTATCTGATAAAAAATGATCAATTTTTCCAGTATACTTGGTCGAATAGTTCGAGTAACGAACGAAGTTGTAGACTACAGACATTGGATAAAAATGACATTCCCTCGTAAGATCCCAGAAAACAACATGCTGGATTCCAGGAGCAGGAGCTATGCAAGCGTTGCCAATGGCAGCAAAGCCGTGGAAGCTAAAAACGATGTCGGTAACGAAAGCAGCAAGAGGTAGGTGGAGGAACTGTTAATCTGAAAGTGAAAGTTGTCTCCTGTTTATCTCAATTCTCAAATTTAGACATTCAGGCAAAAATGAAAAGTATTTAATAATGTTAGCCCCATTGTGTGTGCAAGTTCTAAGTGAACTCTTGTGAACTGGAAACATGTTTAGCCTAGAAGTTGGGGAAAATGACATAACAGTCAATACTTGTGGGTCAAGAACTCAGAACTATGTATTTTTTATATTATTGATAAAAAATAGAAGTATATTTTGAGAGAATAATAACAAGAACAATGCATTAACCATTCTGAAAAAAAGAAAAGAAAATTTGTAACTGCTTGGTAAATAATGATGTTTCTGTGATTGTAGGTGTAATGAGGATGGATCAAAGCCCTGCAATCCTGAGAGTGAACAGTCTGACTCGAGTTCTGTGTACAAATCCAGCAGCAGCTCCGCCAGCAGTAGCTCCACATCGAGTCTTACCAGCGACACGGTAAGTACTGATACTTGGTGTGTTAATTCTCAGGGTAGGGCTATGGGACATTCTTAAAAAAAAATTTAAGAGATTTTTTGTACATCCTCATGAAGACAGACACAAAAGGAAGGTAATTTTGTTGAATAAGGAAAGAAAGGCATTCCTCCTTACACACTCACTAATACAGACAGTTTTATTGTTGGATTGAGTAAAAATAAGCTTTTCCTTAATGATTCTGAAGAGATGTGTAACTGATTTTTTAAAAGTGAAAACAAAATCTTATGTTTGTTCTTTATAGAAAAGGGAAGTTTATGAACAATTGTGATTTAGGGAAGAAAGCAAGGAAGTTAAATAAAATTTTCTTATTGTAGGACTCTGAACCTGATCCACAACAACAGACAGAAATAGAAGTGACAAAATCAACACCTACAACTCCAGTCAAACCAGAGAAAAAGACAGCTGTAGTCAGTCAGGAGTACACACGTAGTAGAGACAGGGCGCATAGCAACAGTAAACAAAGGACAGGTTCATCCAAAAGTCGGGACACTAGTTGTAGTAGTGTGTCCTCCACACATTCGGCCGGTTCTAACAGAACTAATGTGAACGGTGGCCACCGGGGATACAGTAACAGTTATGAGAACCGCGGAAACAGCAATAGAAACTCTGGTTACTACGACAGCGGACCGTCGAGAAAAGCATATCACGGAGGAAGTGCTCAAAACAAAAACGGCTACGACAGTGGCCGAGTTCACACACGGACGTTCAGTAGCAACAAGAAGAAGAAAAACTCCGGGAACGGGTACGGCTACAACAAGAGGGACAGTTATCCAAGTGCCACTGCTGGCCACAGGTAACCTCTACTGAGGCCTAAGGTGGCAGTATTCAATGGTGCCCTTCTAGTGTACGAGGAGATCTTTGTGTGCGTTTTGTGTGATGTGTGTGCTTGTCTTATTACTTGGTGCCTCATATATCGAGTTCCAGTGGCATAAAAATGAATATGGATAGAAAATAACTTTTTGTGTGAGTTATGAACATAAGATAAATATATGTAATTTGTATACATGTCTCAAGATATTATGTTATTGTAAAATGATGTGAATAAGATTTGTTTTGGAGACTCAATTTTTTTTTTTCTGTACACGTTTGTTGAAAAGTGTTTTTTATCTTCTCCTGAATTTGTTATTCAATACCAAATATATTTCAACAATCCAAATCATTTACTTTAATAAGAAATACGTTAAATTGTGTATGAATTGTTCTTAAAAGATGTAAAATTGGGTTTTAAAATAATTACATATTAAACGGGCAGATTTCCTTGTTCACGTCACAGTAAGATTATGTGATATCAATGATTTATGTGATATATTTTTCCATTTTTCACCTCACCATGTTGAAAAGAAAAGTCTATTTTCCGTTTTTCCCCCCATTCGCATTTTTATTATTATTTTTTTGGTAAAAAATATACCATAGAATTTAATAGAATCAATATGTAAAAATCATTGCATCAAACTGAAAGACAATGGACTTCATAGTTATTGTTCATAATGTACATTGTTTTTAAGAGGAATGATAATGTTGGATTCAAAAGAATCTCGATAATTAAAAGCACAATATAAAATATGCAAAGGTCTTGATTCACTTTTTATCATGCCATTTTTATTTTCAAACAATGTTGTGTTGTTTTTAAATACTGTTTTACTGTGTATTTCGGCTTGTTTTAAAGCTGTATTTTTAACAAGTTGTGTTGTTTGAGAGAGTCGTGTTGAACACAGACTTTCGAAAAAAAGAAAAGACCGTTTTCTACACAGATCATGTGTCAATTATTTTTCCCTGTGCCTTTTCATGAATGAACTACTGTAAAGAATTGAATAGGTGCTTTTTATAAACATCAGAAATGAACAGACCTAAAAACTTACCACTAATTGTGCCAGCAATCAGGTATTAGTGCTGACCATTTTGCATGGTTATTTTTTTTTCTTGTTAAAATGCCCATAGTAATTCTTTATTTTTACCATTTGCAAATTAAAGAAGCAATCTCTCTTACTTGGTATTCTTCATTTCCTTTTCTTCTCTATCTTTCGTATTTCTTTCTTTTTCTTCCCTTTTTTTCCTGCTTTCTATCTCTCTAGTATTTTTTTTTTTTTTACAACAGTCACGAAAAGCTTTTATTTTGCTAAGACAACTTAGTTGTAGCTTCCATAGATATTGAAAGCCAGATCCTTTTAAAATGACAGCTATTGACATTTTTTGTGTGTGTATATATATATATGAAACTTTGTTGTACATGTATTGATATTAATAATATTGTGCAATTATTCTGGTTATTAGAGAATTGGAAACGTGGAAAAGAAAGAGGACCAATATGATTCAAGTTTTGTTTGTTTCAATGTATAATATGTTCATTTAATAGACACCCATTAGATCATGCATGGGTAAAAAAAAAAGTACAAAATCAAAAAAAATGTGTATGATATTTTATTGGAAAAGAGAAAAATTCAATGCATCACTTTTGTTTAGAACTTGTATTTAACATAGTGATTTTACGTATGTATGTATGTGGAACAAATTGTAGAGCACATGAAGTTATTAAGCCAGATTTTCTTCTTTTTGTCCCCCCTCTCAGTTTAGGTTGATGAATTTATCCTATCAAATCAGTATCCTGTTAATGAAATGACTACGGTGTAATTTAAAGATGATCCTTGAAATCCATTTCTCAAGCAAACTGAGGTAGATTGATGAAGAGTTGTGTAATCTTTCTAGACATTTGGTCATTGGTAAGGATAACATCTTATGTGTATTATGAGAAAACTGTTTATTGAGTGTTTGAGTTCATTGTTAGTTCATTTTTTATCAAACTTGGTATACAGGCAATGGCATTGACCCCTTGTGTATAAGTGAAAGGTGAATGAAGTGTAAAAATTATACGAAGACAATCCATTTTGGTGATAATGAAAAAAAAATCTCCACCATTCATATCCAATTAATGGTATTTTTTGATTTTAATATTTTAAAATCTCTTTTTTTTTTTAAATGTTCTTTCCTTCTTTCTCTGGTTTTAAAACTGTGACTAAATGTATTTTTTCATATATCTAAAGTTATCAGAACACATATCTGCTAGTTCATTTGTAAATGTTATTATAATCTCTAGTCATTTTTCCTATACCCAGCTGTTTAATTAAGTACTGATACAGAATTCCAGAAATGGTATATACTGAGGAATTAAGTTCATATTACGGCAGCAATTTAATTCAAGTTAATATATATGTTTCTTTTATTGACGAACATCAGGTTTAAAAATTAGCATTTAGGTTCTGGGGGGAAGGGATGAAATATTACTTTTAATTTTCTGTTTTTATGTGAAATGAAAATGCCTTTGACTTCATGTGATTCTCAAGTTTATAATTTTTGTGCATAGAAAAGATCTGTGCCATTTTTCAGTTATAATTATTGTTGATATGTTTTATTTCACAATGTTAAATTTGTCATCATTTTTGTATGAAAGAAAAAAGACAAAAAAAGTTGAAAAAAATAAAGGCATTAAAAAATAGTCATGTCTCTTTTTTTATGTAAAAAAAACTTATTATTCAAACAAAATCAGACAGAGTTGCCATGCAAAGTTTTACCTTTTTGGTGATACAAATCGATCCTCCAGAAAACATCAGATTTTTAAAAAAAAAAAAAAAAAATCAGAGAGGGCTACTTTTCTTGCAGCTACATTTCAATGAATATTTAACATATTGAGTTATAAGCAGAAAATAAGTTCCACCTAGGCGTCAAATGGGATTTGTTAACAAGCACATTATTAGTAGAGATTTTTAAAAGATAGCTGACTTCTTCCAATAAAGTTGGATTTCTAACTTGGTGTGTGACTGCAACCAAATTTTCAATCTGATGTGGAAGTATTGGCTTGTTATTATGGTGATATTAAAACTTCTCATTTAATATAACATTGACATGACTAATTCAAATGACTGCAAGAAAAATAGTTCACAATACGGAACATTGAGGCTTATGCAATGAGACATCCGTTTCCAACATTTACATAAACTCTGGGGTATATTAGGGGTAACTTTTTAGTGAAAGATTGATTTTATCTCGTGTGAATAAGGAAAATAGAGTTGTAGTGTTAAAACCGTTCTTTTTCTTCCTTAAATATGTAAATATTTGTTTAGAAGTAAATATAATATTCCATCAAATTCTAGATTTGCTGAAAGTTAATTCATTTAATTTAATCAGTGCCCCTGTAGTCACGTGACGTTAGCACCATCGGAACAAATGATTGCAGTACGGCCATGGTGGAGAAGAACAGCGAAGTAACCGACGTGCAGAGGTGAATTAAGAAACAATTGTTGTAATATTTTATGTATGTTTTATATTTACTTTCGTTTACATGCGTCCAACAAAATGTACACCTTTTATATGTATGTAAAGGAAGGTCTTTTTCCATTTGTGTATTTATTTATTTTTAACTCGAGAATTCCCCCTACATCCCTTCGGATATCCTCGGATTTATTTACGTATTTTCTATCATCAATGGGGATCAAGTACTGAAGAACTTTACATGGATGTAATTTCTTATTTAAAAGGCTATTTCAGGGCGTTGTTGCATGTATTTGGGGTAATTTTGTAAGTATTAATAGATGGTTCGTTCTTTCTTATTTTGACACATTGCCCTGTCAAGCAACATCAGTTATTTGACATATAAGGCAGTTTGTAAGTGTAGTAGAGGGTCAGAATGTCATGACACAGTGACCTAAATAAGTTTTCTTGTTTTGGGAATTAGTGTATTAGCCAACTAAATTTGTTTTTTATTGTCAAAAGAAATATACTTTTAATCTGTCATTGTGAACTATTTTCCAATTTTTTAACAAACTGATATTTGTAGACTGTCTTTAATTCAAAATTGGAATTTGTTCACCAGGTCACAATGATATCAAATTGTGTCAGTGTAGCACTAGAATTTGACCCAATAGAACTCGATTGGGGTGTAGGGATATTTATTATAAATTAAGCCCCTGAGTGAGAAGGAGGGGGGGGATCCAAGTACAGTATGACTCATCTGTGACAATGAATAAGAATATTTACTTGTGAAGTACATGATATTCAAAAATTAATGTTGTATAAGATACAGCTTGTAATGAGTAAAAAAATTTAGCAGAATGCAAATTAAGTGTATTTTACTTGATTATTCTTACCAAGAAGTAGTTTTTAATACTTATTTTATAATACCAAAAGCTTAAACATGTTAAAGATCATAGCTTTATTCAAACTGAAAATATAGAATGAACATAAACTTGTCACTTAAAATGCTTAAATAATATCCTTGCTAAGAATTCTGCTTATAAATGCAATATTTTATGTGAATTTTATTTTTGACATTTCAGTTGTAGTGCAGTTTATCCTTCAAGCTGGTTTTCATGGAGACCTACTTCAATGGCTAAGCTTGCACAAGCTGAAAGGAAAATTCTTCAAGGTTAGTACCGGTAGTCCCAATTAAAGATTTTAAAATTGTTAAACATTTATTGTATGCACTCCACAATTCTCAGTCAAATTTTACTTCATCTAATCTAGATGAAGGCAATGGATTCAGCCAAGGTTTGCCAAATGCGCAATTATGCTGTTATAAATATGGTTAACGTGATATTCAACATAAAAGTACCTTACCTTGTTACATGTATTTAGAGTCTTTTATCAACTTTAGGAGATTAAACAAATTCTGCACATGTCACACTGTATAGTTATAATTCTATTATTTTACCATGCAGCATTTCTTAGGAAAACAACCTATGATACAAAGTATGTGACTCTACCAAACACCCATCACAGACTGTGGACGCTGACCGTGGACCACAAAGACAATGAGGTCAATCAGAAGAAGATCCCCCTCGTCATGGTCCACGGAATGGGAGGGGGGATCGGACTGTGGGCCCAAAACTTGGGTTGCCTCAGTGAAAACCGTCCGTTGTACGCATTTGATGTGTTAGGATTTGGACGAAGTTCCAGACCCCAATTTAGTTCAAAACCTGAAAAAACTGAACAACAATTTGTGGAATCTATAGAAGAATGGAGAAAAGAAATGAATATAACAGAAATGATTTTACTGGGGCATAGCTTGGGGGCGTACATTTCAGGGGCGTACAGTTTAAAGTACCCTGACAGAGTCAAGCATCTGGTGCTGGTGGATGCCTGGGGGTTCCCAGAGAAACCCCCTGAGGATCAGCAGAGGCCGATACCCATGTGGATTAAGGTCATAGCCACTATTATAAAACCTTTCAATCCACTGGCTGTTCTACGTGTTGCAGGACCATTTGGTTTGTATATTTAATTTTTCCTATTCAATTATGTGTACATTGCATTTAATATGAAGATCTGACCTTCTTCTAAAAAAGAAAATTCAAAATTCCATATTTCATTGTGCAGAGGGACAGTCAGTCTTCATAATGTTCATTATTATAAAAAAGCAAACCAGTAAAATATATTTGTATTGTGTTCAAATATTAATTTTTACCTAATTTTATCTTAAATACAAAAAAACTCAAATACAGAGACATGCATTTGTCTGAGAGTTATTCCCCTTGATATGTATAATGACATTTACTGGTATTTATAACCTTAACACTTTATTTAGCTCTGTATTTTAAGTTTATAAATTTGTTTTATAGGACCAGGACTGGTGAGGCGGTTTAGACCAGACCTACAGGACAAGTTTGCAGATACCCTGGATGATGACACAATATTTGATTACATCTATCACTGTAACGCACAGTCGCCAAGGTAACAATTTCCGAAGACTAAACTTAGGATTATGCATGACTAAAGAATATAAATACTGTACTTTATGGTATATACAGATTTATTTTTGCTCCATTTTAGATTCATACTTGTTAACAATTTTGCTTTGTTTCAATTTAAATTCACCTGAACACTGGTGTCAAAGAGATACTTGTACATGGTAATGTTGTCTTCTCAAAATAAATTCATCCAATTTTAAATTTGCCCACCTGCAACAAGGGTGAAAGGGGTGAAAATAAAACAGGGATGAAAATTTTACTGGATAAAGTTTTCTATCATGGTATAGAACAAAGAGCAATACTGAATAAGTGATACCTCTGACATAAGATGGAAGGAATAGTGTTCAAGATTCTAGTATATCGGTATCCCATTTGTAAGTGCTACCCATTTGCTTGTTTTCTTTTGAAGTGGTGAGACAGCTTTTAAGAACTTGAACACCTCATTTGGTTGGGCTAAGAACCCGATGATCAACCGACTTCCGGACCTGAAGAAGGAGGTGCCAGTCACTCTGGTGTACGGCTCTAAGTCCTGGGTGGACAGTAACACAGGCTACCACATCAAGTACCTCAGGAACGAGAGCTTCGTAGAAGTGGCTGTGAGTGATTTATTGTATAGTACCATATAAGTGGAAATTTTAGCTAGATTCAAATTTAGTGATTTCTACCTAAAAACTGGTATTTTATTTTTAGCGAGAAGTAATTTTAGCGATTTTAAAATGCTACTTTTATTAATTATTTTAATTTTGAATTAATTTTTAGCGATAGTGCCAAAATTAAATCCTCGCTAAAAATTCTATTTATACCTTATCTTCTGGGTCAAAGTTTACATAAAATTTCAGAGACAGTGCACACATTGTTAGCTGTGCTTAATTAATAGTACACATTTAAATATGTGATCAGAAAAAGATTTCAATAGAAATCAGTTTAAGATACTAGTATTTGACATTTTTATAGCTTACTTGTTTTAAAAAAAGTTCATATGTGATTCTTTTGTTTTGTTTAAAGGGTAAATAAATTAAAATAAACATGAGCTGATATTACTGATTATTTAAGATTTTAATTATTAGATTACCGGTAGATGTATAAATTTATGCAACTCAACTTATTATTTTTATTTTACATGTGTCCCATATTTTGATAGGTTGTACGTGGAGCTGGTCATCATGTCTACGCAGATAAACCGGACCCATTTAACAAACTGATTCAGAGGGTGTGTGAGGCAGTAGACAACAACACTAACCCCAAACCCCTGAAATTTAGGGACAGTTTTAAAGCTTCTAGTGACTCTTCTACACACATGTCTAAAACAATCTCAGAATCCAAAAGTTCAAAAAACTTGGTGACAGAGGAAACTCCAGATGATGAAGATATAGAGACAGTCCCGGCTCAGGTTTTATAGCATACAATGGTGCCAATTTCATTGCTGAAACATTGTGATATTGTATTTTCATAAGCTCTTTAAAGTCTTAATTTATTTTTTATGCTTTTTAATTTTTTTTGCTTTTATTTGTACGGGTCTTGATTAAGAATCACCAAATGAATTGCTCATGTTTATTTTTTAGATTCAAAAATTAAAAAAAAAAAGAAAGTTTGTTCTGTGGATCAAGCTGATAAATTTTTTTTAATATTATTGTTTTTTGAAATAAATTGGATTTAAATTGTGTAAAAGATACTTGCATATGGAGCTGATGAACAATTATGTTTAGAATTTATATGCATAATTTAAATACATGCAGTTTAATATTAGTTAATTTTGTTTTCAATGTTATATGTTGTTAAATCGAATTATATAATGTCAACAGATATCTGTATACAAATGTATATTTAAAAACATTCATTAAAAAACTGTTGAGAAGTAAACAGCTACATAAAGAATTGCTATAAATTATAACTTAAGTGAGGGGGGGGTCAAAGAGTTTATTTGGATCCAACATGGGAACACATTTTCAGGACGTTTCATATCTTTTATGAGCGGTAGTAGTTTACTTGTTGGCTTTCCAAATCATCACTTCATTTGTTATTAATTGATTACCATCTATGAATTTGATCATTGAAAGTTTTTATCACAGTTATCTTTTTAGAAATTTAGGTCTCTGCATTTGAGTTATTTTTCTTCTTTTTAAAATCTTTAAAGCTATGGGAAAAAACATTTTCCATGCACATCTTTCTCAGTTCTGATATTTCTATGTACATGAACCAAAGGTGCCCATTTTTGTAAGAAATGTAGTCACTAAAAATAAAAATGTATTTTTCCATGACAAAAGCCTGAATATTTCATGTTAGCAGAGTACATGTATATAAATTTTTGTTGCTCTAATTTCAATGCATTCTGCTTCTATATTGTTACACCAAATAAATCAAACAAAAAATTTTTTTAAATTTTTTTTCTTCATGACATCAGAAGAAAACACTATTGAGACTGAACACATTGTTGATTAGCAAAAGTGAATGTGTACAGTATAGTCAACCTATTACAAAAAAAAAAAAATTATAACCAAGTGCTAGGGAGGAACAGCAAAATTCATTATATCCATAAACTTGCAATATATTTTATAGCCGAGGGGAATGAGAATCATTTAAGGAATCACTGTCTAGTTAGTATAGTATGCCAGGGCATCAACAATAGTGGGAAACATGGGATAATTTGTGCATAACGGGCTATTGTTGATGTCCCTGGCATACTATACTAACTAGACAGTGATTCCTTATATTTCCATTTCATTGTGAAATAAAATTGTTGATTTAAACTTTAAAAATGCAGACATAGATTTAAATTACACGAGGACTCCCATCCCAATTTCAATAGTCCTAGCCCACTAACGTCAAACACAACGGCAGCTGCACGAAATTTTCATGCATATTTGGCTTCCTTAGCGTCAGACTCAGAGACAGATGCGCACGAGATTTGCATGCTTACTAGGCCTCCTTAGCTCCTGACCTATCGACCTGCCTAATTTACATTACAAGAGAATTATCAGGAAATCAACTCCACTAACTTTCAAAGGGTTATCATAGAGAAAAAATTTAGAAATGGAAATAGCCTACTCTAAGCCTCACTTTTCCACATGTTTCTTGTAAATATTTCTGACACTGCAAAAGCAAGAAAATTTATTTAAGGAGTTCATTGGTTACTGCTCTTGCACTTTCTAGTAGGTAGCAATGGCTTTCTAGTTCATACAATTTACTAATTAGCTCAACAAGGAAGCAGTGAAATGCATGTCAAGGGAAACATGAAGGAAGCCTCTAATTCAGAGCTGCACTAATACTCTGGTAATTAAACTGTGTCACCCCTCGACTTTAATCCGGAGAATTACACATTTATGACAGAATCAATTAGAGTAAAACTCGAATCTTTATTTTCATTTTTTATATTCAATTTGTTAAATTTCTGAAGCTATCAACTGGAAAATGAAATACAGGTACAGAGGAATAAAACATTTTTAAAACACTGAAAATTAAATTATTGCACAAAATACAAGTACTTTAAAGGATTAAACACAATACATTTCCCTAGATCAAAGTTAATGGCTATTTAGCCTAGTTCATTAATACATCTACTACCACTGTTAGTAGTTAAATATTTTTGAAATTTGCAAACAAAAGTGTACTGGTACATAATAGGGCATAAATGTAAATAATTTGTTAGAGTATACACTATACTCATACATGTATATCCTATTTTTAAGAACAGTAAAATTGCAACTAAATACATATTTTTGCAAATAAGCATATAAATACTTACACTTCTTAAATGTCACCTTATTAAACTAAAAATAAACCTTCCTCAAAACTATGCACATTTAAGACTTAGTTGGAGATGAAACTTTGAAGTACATGTTATAATCATTGAACCTCAGTCAAATAAAAATCAAGAAGGATATTGTAAATGATACTTTTCATGCTACTAGCATCCAAATGTCACAGATTTGAACAACCCAACAAAAATTCAATACACATGTATTGTAATTTTAATTGTCACAGTGCATCAAAAAATCTTAACGACGTTTTTTTCTCCACTCTTTCCACTCTTTGCGAGCTTTTGTAACTTTAACCGTATTTATACAATACCAAACAACAAAAACGATAATAAATATATAAATCAGAAACCAAAACAAGTGATGCATGGCAGATGAAAAGGAGTCACAATAACTGTCAATATTAGACAAAAACTGAGATGGAAACTTCAACAATTGAAACAAAAGTGATACAATGAATACAATGATGTCCCACAAGACACTCAGAATTGCACTTGGTATTGCGGTAATGTAACTGCAGGAGGAGTTCATATCCATATAGAACAGAAAGGCAACAGTAATTATCCCAATAAAAACAAACATCCAATACTTTTCCAGAAGAATCCTGTGGCATAGTGGAAAGTTGCTTAGATATCCAGTTGGTTGTTTTTCAGATTCATCTAAAAGACAATTATAATTATGTTGCTGAATATTGCATGATAATTTTACTGTTTTCATTCTTGAACCATTAAAGTGTTTTCTCTGTAAAAAAAAAATAGATTAGGAAATGGCACATTAGATTCATTGTATATTTCCACTACATGCACCTTCAAATGATTTCGAGTAACACTTAAATTTATAAATGAAAAGAAAAAAATTATTTATACAAGATTCTTTCTACAACAACAACAACAACAACACAAACAAACAAACTCCATTTTGGTACTCTGATTCATTTGACAAGTTTTAAAATAAATACTAAATTTGCTACTTTATGTACCAGAATTATGTCTTCTTTCTTCCATTCCAAAGATAATTTGTAAACTGTCAATGTGTCTCCTGCAGTCTGGACATTCTCTAGTGTTTTCAGCCCAGGATTCAATACAATCTTTGCAGAAGACGTGTCCACATGGCACACAGCAGCAGGGATGCGTTCTATTCTCCAGGCAGATTGAGCAACATGTCATCACTTTGAATCAGATTGACAGATTAGTCTACAAAAGACAATCAAAGCTTCATCTTGTAAAACTACGGCCTTACTTATCCCAGTTGAAATATTTGAAATGCAAGTATTATTTATAAATAATAAAAGCAATGATAAGTGGCTAGATTTACTTTGTAAACATATGCCCACGGTAAACTATTTCGAAATGCAGTTCCCCATTGAAATGAGAAATAAATGTTTTAAATATGGATTGTCTTCAACAGGAATTTAATAAACAAGTACTTCTCTTGATATGTCAACTTACTAACCTCTAGATTTTATTAAGATTTCGTCATTTTCTTTGCCTTTTGTACACTGAAATGAAAATTATGTCATACGTTCACAGGAAACAAAATTCATCTAGCTAAAAGTGAAACCATGCCAGGACAAAAAATTATTTCCCGGTCCATCATCATGAGGGTTAATATTTGAAACTGATTGGGTTGATTAAATTTCTAGTATCAAGAAAATCTAAACGTAGAAAAAAAAGGGGGGGGGGGTAATGGGATGAGATCCCCGGCTTGAACTTTTGAGTGTTTAAACTTGTCATAGTTTTTTTTAACTTAAAGAAACCAAAAGATGACACCAAGGCAACGGATTCAGGATTTCAGGGTTTTAGAATTTTTTTTTATATACTTTTCTGAATTCTGATAATTTCTTTTTTATCCTAACCTCATCCCAATCTATCCCTTAAAAAAACTAAATCTTTCCATGATTTTTCGTGACCAGGTGATCTCACAAGATTGTTAGGACCGCAGCTCTAGGTGTATTAGGCTATTACCCGTGGAAGGAAACGGCACAATCGGAATAGAAAATTTTCCATGGCCATTAACTGAGAGTATATGAGAGAGGAAGAAAACAGTTGTGACCAGACATAATGAAGAGAGACATTATTTCAGGTTTCAAAAGATTTAAAGACTGGTTCGAGTCCATTTGATGGCAACTTGAACAGCAGACGTCCAAAAGGAAGAGACGGGTGAATATCAAACGACATACTATTATAGTAGACATAGCTTATTCTACCGAGGTGAAAAAGCCACTGCAAAATACAGCAAAGGAAAAAAACACACGGAGTTAATGTCATCCATTTGATTCGATACACGCTAGAGCATTATACAGGTCGGAGAGAATACTCAAAATCGGGTATTATCCGTGAAATCGCGTATAATACTCGATATTGGGGTATCGTTGAATCCGCAAAATCGGGTATTCCGTGCAACTTTCTATAAAAACTAAAGAATAAAGCAACGGCGCATTATGCCAGTAACTGTTACTTGTACATCAGTATCTTGTGGATTTATTTTTATTTAACCTAATTCATACGGTTCTCAAATAAGTTTAAAATCACACGACAAACACTGCTGGGGTAACAAAGAGGACACAATGGCATTATTATTTTTCAATATAATTTCTAAAAACAAATAACTACACTTCGTTTGTCTTTATTTCCCATTAAAGTATTCCATATACTTAATTTTCTAATTT
>PRKT01000017.1:1252427-1274516 GCA_003671525.1 Saccostrea glomerata | reverse complement strand
TCGCTATCTTATACCTCATTATAATATGCTAATACAACGCACTATCTGGTTGGTTCTAGACAATCTGTCACAGTTTTCTTTTAGTTATTTTATCTATGATACGTATTACTCATGGCAATAACTTTTCCTAATACTCATCCATAATGGAAAAATGTGTTTTAAAAATAAACATGAATTCTAGTTACTTGTAATCTCATATTGTGTTAGAAAATAACAGGTTGCTTTTTGTTTACCTACAATGTATATGATTTTTATTTGATGAATAAATATTCCCTACAATTAAAAAATATATGACCGAGTTTAACTGACCGTGACATTCAAAGAGAGATCTCTTGGACACATGTAGAACACATTCGAGTTTATTTTGTCAGAGGTGGTCAAGAAGCCTTTAGCCCCCCCCCCCCCTTTGAAGTCGCCAAGAAATGGTAGAATATTGATGACTTAGCGAAATTAAACGATCATCAGTTATGTTCTCTCATAATCTGTATTCCTGAAACTATCACTGTCTCTGCTGAAATGTTGAAGACATATTCTGCAAATATATTTGTATGAATGATAAATAAAAAAAGAGAACGATTTTCAAAAAAAGAGAAAGAGGGCTCTTTTAGCCGAAATTTTAGACATTTTTATCATTACATTATTTATACATTCATAAATAAATTTGATTTTATGCACAAGATGAATGTGAAAGTAATTAATGACGCATAATTAGATACGATAGACAATCCCTTGTTTATACATGGCATCATATCTTGTGTGTGAAATGTGTTTCCGTATAATTTGATTTATTTAAAGATTGTTCATGTTTGTTGTGTTGATGTGGAATTATTGTAAATTCCCGAATTCTGATACTTTACAATTCTGTTGTGTTGGGAATGAACATAAGGAAGTTGCATATACTTTCAACATAAGGAAAAATATAAAGCAAATCGAACGCCTTTTTATGTGCAGATCATGAAATGTACTGAGCTCCACAGGTATTTGTTGTCCCGAGCGCATTAATCTTGAAGCCCAAATTCTTACTTGGCTAGTGATACCTTTAGAAAACATGTGTATCTAGATGAAAGTTAACTCGGCAACATGCGCCATCCCATTGTTTAAGTTTTATTAGGTGATTACACCTCCTATACCCGATTTCGCGGATTCAACGATACCCTAATATCGAGTATTATACGCGATTTCACGGATAATACCCGATTTCGAGTATTCTCTCCGACCTGTTATACTCTACGCACGAACAATTTCTAAAACGAAATAAGCTAATGAAAAATAAGTCAATGGAACAAGGAAATCAACGCTCTCCATGGCCCCTGACACCACCTCTGATGTTATTGGATTCTTGTTTACTCTACTCTTGATCTGTTTTAGTCGCATAATTTATGGGCATTATTCTGTACTTTATATTATCTACATGTAAAAACAAAAATCCAATGTAACTCCTCTATACAGGAGTGAAAGAAATTTGTTTGGTATGTGTTTGGTCAAATTTATTTCTGGACACAATTTTAATAAGCGAATAGTATAAGCTTTCATCAAGCACATATATTGCTTATGTCCACAGAATATGCCTTGTCTTATGTCGAGACATATGTGACAAGGTCGAAAGATTCAAAAATGTTTTCATCCATGCAGTTAATTTAATTTTTCAAGTTTCAATCACACTGATAATTTTTAAAGATATTCTTAATTTAAGATGATAGTGTCATATGATGTTTGTAAACAAAATATTAATTTTTTTAAAAATTTACACAATTCATAGAGATATTGTTACATGATTATGCATGCGTGATTTACAGCAAAATATCGTTCTATTAAGAAAAAATTCTCGACGAAAATTATTTCATTTCAATTTCAAATGGAAAATACTAAAATATATCTTATACAGGTGGTTTAAGAATTCAATAAACCGGGAAATTTTTTATTTTAAATTGTTCACTATTTGGTATGCAGCAAACGGAGCATTTCTTTTGTCCCTTAAAAAATGTCCACGGAATCGATATACATACTCGTACATATCTAACCATTACAGGTACATAATTATGGAAAGCATACATGTTTTACGACAGAACAAGGAGGGTTATGTCTCTACTTGCCGTCCGATGATCTTTCTATCAAAGGTATCTGCCGGTAAACATCAAATATCAAATCACTTGAAATCCAGGAAAGTTGATGAGATTAATATAAGGACAGGTAAAATTTTGACTTTGATGATGTATCAGTGAAATAAGTTTTAATTAAGATATAGTTTGATCATCCTCGTCAGGACCGGCTGCTTGTGATCGCGACGAAGCCGAGCTTTTGAAGTGTGTGCGTGTTCGCCAACAATAAAGAGAAGAATGGCCATTTGATTTTGTTTGATCGTAAATCTTCTTAATGCTGCTGATGTACAGAAACTTGTTATTATCTTTGAGAGAGAGAGAGAGAGAAAGAGTCTTAAAACATCATGGCAACTCTTTTATTTCCATAAAATATTATAAAGTATATCTTATTCAACAAAAAACATGCTAGTATTCATATAATTACACTTTAAATTTATGTGCATTTATCTTTTGAAATATTTATATTCGGAAACGTCTTTTTTATTTCTTGATTATACATATTACTATTAAACGAAGTGCGTTTGACCGAATTATCTTACAAACTAAAATGGCAGTATAAACAGACGAAATTTTCGATGATCTCGATTTCAGGGCCAGGAGGGCTATAAACAACAACTATAAGGTATGTTTTGTTGTGGAAACAGTGAAAGATTACAATGTAGGTTAGGAATAAGACGGTTAGTATTACTTTGAGATTATAGTTTTAAAAACATGGAGAAATATCAATAATCAGCGCTTTTTCTGTGCGCAATAAATAAACAGTTTTTTTCAATGGGTGGCACTGTACCTCTCAGGTCAGTCTAATTATTTTTTTCGGAGAGCTTCAGATCTGCAGCTAGAATCCCACGAATTCCATTTTATATTTTTATTAAAAGAATAATATTTTCTGATATTTTTATTCTTTCAGAAAAGGTTTTGTTTTTCATAAATATTAATAACGAGAACTAATTTAAAAACACAATTCACAAATTGAATATGATTTCTTAATAGCTGAAGCTATAGGCATTTTGCACTCCTTGTTCCCCCATCTTCTTTTCCATGACCTTTGAAAATTGAGAACCATAGATCAGGGGAATTATCCTCACCTTGTACACTCTCATTCTTTAAAAGATCATTTAGAATGATTTCTGGGCGGTAATGAAAATTGTACCAGATCTGTTTCGTACATGTGTCGGCCTTTAAAGGGGCTGGGTGGTTGTGGCCATTTTTAGACTATTTTGATCTCCTTTAGAAGAAGAGCTCCATATAAAGATATAACAAAATGATCAAATTTAAAAAAAAATAAAATTTACGAAATTTTTTCTTTGCCAAATGATAGTTGACAGCTTAGGATATCATATCCTAAAATTTCAGTTATATCTGGTGGTTAATAAAGAAATTATTTGCTGACCCCCCTAGCCTCCTTAAGCTAAATCAGATAGAAAGCTTTTATACCGGTAGTCTGATTGCATGAGTTCGAATCCCACAAAAAATTTCACCAAAGCGAAGCTCAGCATCTACAATGTCTAAAAAGTCAAACATACGATAGCAACAGAACAATTGACAGTAGAATATGGTGATAACATTCTAGTTTGTGCCCAGGTCAATTGGTAAAATGAGGTGGGGGGGGGGACAAACAGGTATAAGTGAAACGCAAAACTATTTCTTTTTTTCTTTTTTTAAGAGAAAAATTACTGTTCAAGTTTTTGAAGTATGTAAAAGGAACCAAAGGTGATTTCCAATCACAAAGTCTCAGAGAGAAAGATAAAAAGGAACGATTTTCCACTGAACAACTCATCAGATAGGAAGAAAGCATTGCATCAGTATAAATCAAAATTGATGAGAGCAAGGGCCATTGTTTACAGTTGACTGGCCAAGTTCTTTTATGAATTCCTTCACACAAGTAAAAATGAGAAATTAAAAAAAAAAAGAGAGAAGAAAGAATTGCTCTAATGAAACATCAAATGGATCTGTTTTATTTTCTTCCAATATTGTTTTGCGATAGTTACAGTTTTATGATTGCTTGTCGAGATTTTACGGCAACTGCACATCCTTTGAAATATTTATCTATGCATCTCATAAAAGGAGGAAAAAAATATTTGCATTTAATATGTATGCGTTATGTTTGACAAATTGGTCGTTATTTGTACATCTGTGCAAGTCGGTATTGGGCTGGATGACAAAATTTGATCTTCCAATCTGTTTCCTTTAGATGCTTTGAGGTCCCCAGCCAAAGGCAGAACTCCTTTCATTTGCACGAGTTCTTGCTATAATGCTATTTAATTATTAACACATTTTAGTGCCATATGCTACCATTAATTAATGAATTAACTCGAGTCCTCTCTGGTGCTTATAAGTTACCTTTAATTAAAAATTTAAACATAATTTTCAAATTTCTTTTGGCAACTGCAGACTATGACATCAGAAAATACATATTGCATTTTCCATAACATTTCAAGTATACATGTATTTTAAACATTATGGCATATGCTTGTTCTTTTAATATATGTATATTTTTAAAACTTTAAAAATGCATTGTTGTTTATAAGAAAATTAAACGTGGGTCTTGAGATGAAAGCTCAGCTGTTGCAATTTTCTTGATGCATTTTTTACGTTTCTGACATCACATGTAAATAGTTTAGTTTGTATTCCTCTACTCATGTCATTAGGCATTAGAATGAAAAAGAGCAAGAAAATAAGGCGAGTTTCTCTGCATTGCAGAATTTAGAAAATTCAAATATCTACGAGTGACTTCATCAGATTGATGGGTTTCCCTACAAAAAAAAAAGGAAAAAAGAAAGCAAGAGAGAGGAACAAGAACTAACATTGCTTTCTGCATTTTTGGCCTTTTGACATTTATCAAAGATTGTATGTAGAATGTGGATATTAGTCACAGATTTCATGTCTTACATCTCTAGAGGAGCCAAGACCTCACAGAGGGAACTTGTAAGAGCTACCTCCCTTTATCAGAGTTACGGGTCTTGTCCAATTGGTAATTTATGAGAGGGGGTGTTGTAGCCGCAAAAGATCTAAGGAAATCTGTTGGCATTTATCACATGAATACCATTTGTACTCTTATTTTATTACATTTGTAACAGATGAATGCAAACAAGAAAAAAAAGATCTTTCATTTTTGAAAAAAAAGGACTGAGGATTTTTTTTATAATTATGTTGCCAAAAGAAATGAGATTTTGAATAGAGTTAGGGAGGGTCTTGCATTGGTGACCGTTTTTTAACCTTTTAAATGTTTTAGATATATAGATGTATATTGGACAGTTCAAAGCAATATGTAGATATTAATCTCCAATTTGTCCTTTTAAGCATTGCAAGGGTCCGCTCTTTTCGGGAAAAGATCAATGGAAACTCTATCTGGGAATATTATGATAGGACAGGCTGTGTTATTACCATGTAATAGTTAAATCTCTTTGTAATCGGAGTGTTCAAAGTAAAAACAGGCTTTATGGAATATTAATTGAGGAATATTGGGGACAATTATCTAATCCATCAGAAATTCATTACGCTATTGTCCTGTGATATAGCCAGCCCCCGTGGCTGTAGCCACTACTTTCGAGGCTGACTATTGCAAGATATAAAAGGTCGACTGGCAGAAATCAAAATGGTGAAATCAATCGCAGATGACTGATCAAAGGAGACCAGCCATGACATCACAAGAAAGGCAACAGCTAGTGGAATTGGTTCAGGAAAACATGGAAAGAAACCATGTGAAGCAGTTAAGGTAATTATTGTGTTTTAAATTATGTATGTCATTACACATCTTTTTTGATAATGCTATTTCAGGGTATAAATGTTGACATGCTGGTATGATTCAACCAAAAACGAGACATAAGACAACACACAAGATTTTTTTTTTGGGGGGGGGGAGGGGGAGTGAACGAAAGTGCATTTTGTGAGGTCAGTAGAGTAATAGTTCAATGAAAAAATAAAATAACAACACATGATTATAATAATAAAAAAAGATAATAAAAAGTATTGAATTATACTTATAGAATATGGATTAAGAGTAGGTTGTATTTCTGTAAAATAAAATTAATGCTCTTTCTGAGAAAAGGTTAATCTGCACCATTAGTCTCTAGCCTTGATTGATGACATTTCAAGAAAGTGTTTTTACTAGAGGGAGGAGGAAAATATGGACTTTTAACATGTTGGGCTCATTTGAGCAAACATGCCAAGTGTGTGTAAAAATCCCTTTATTCTTGTGATATTTCTACATCATTTTTTGAGATCACACAGAATAAATGAATAAAATTGCCATCTGAAAATGTTTCTGAGAGTAATTAAGCAGCAATGGAAGAAAGTTTTATTTGTGAGCCTCCGTTTGAAGTTCAAACATGTAATGCAATCAGACTGGCTACTGAGGCAGAAAAACTCTTTGAACTGATGAGGCTGGGCTAGCTGGGATGAAGCAATATTGTCTTTTTTTCCCACTGATAAAGAAACCATATTAGATCTAATGAAAGAGAGAAAATGGGGTAATTTTCATTAATTCAGCATATTTTATGAAAAAGGACAAGGAGGGTAACTCTGCTTAAATTTCAAATTTGAATTAAATTTTCTTTGAAAGTTGTCTTACTTTTGATGAAATTGTAAAAGATTAGTTTTCTGCTTTTGAATACAAATAGGAAAGATGTATTTGTGTATGTTGGGCTTAGCATCAATTATCAGCAAAGGATTAAAAATGGATAGATTTGTAAAGGAAAGAGCACATACAAATAGGCAGACAACAAATAGAATTCAACATTTTGATTGAAAACATTAGGTTAATGGGAAGAGGAAATGTGGGATGAATTGTGCATCCTAAAAGGACAGAGAAAAAAAGATGAATTTGTGATTGCAAAGCTACATCAAACTTATTAGGAGATTGAATAGGAAAAAAATAGATAGGGAAGCTAAAAGCAAACTCATGAATCAACAGAGAGCTGTCATCAAAGCAGATCTATGGATAGAATTTGGCCTGGCTGTTCTGTGAAGTATCTCAGAACTGTTATGTTCAAAGATATCCAAATAAAACACTGATGACACTCATTGTTAAAAGCTTTGCCTCTAGGGGACACCAAAAACACTCTCAACTTCCCCTCTCTTTCTCTCTCTTGGGGGAGGAACTCTGATGCCCCCAAAAAGGAAATTTCTTTTTAATCATTCTTTTTAATGTCTGAATACAGTGTATGAATGGAAGTTCAGTTGTGTATGTCAGTAGGGTTGTTATGGGTGTCTTGACAAAATAGGAATTTGGCCCTCTTTCATGGTTGTGTTAATGAGTGTAATGGAGATGAAATACTTAGTTGAATTAAAAAGTTTCAAGGAAAAGCAATCAAGGGATAGGTATTTTTCCTGGTGTGTTTGTGTTTCTTCGAGATCAAAACTCAGTCTCTTAAGTCCACTGTAGATTTCCCTTCAAAGGGAAGATCAGGGAGAAGAAATAAAAGAGAATAATTTTGGAGCTTCAAAGGTCCGCAAACCTGACATGTGCCTTTATACCGCCGTTTTCATTAAGAGAAGAAAAAAACACAAAAGTATGAAAAGTCATTTTTCACAATGACATCCTTTTAAAGGAAAGAAATTAGGAATCTTGTGTGGCTATTAATCGGCTTCAAAGATAATGTTTGGCTTTGTGTAAATTGATTATGATCTTGGGGAGATTTGTCTTATGACTTATTCAAAGACAAAAAAACAGGGAAGCTCAAAGAGAGATAAATTAGGAATTTCAAAGATCTATGAAATATTTATATTCGGAAACGTCTTTTTTATTTCTTGATTATACATATTACTCGGAGTTGTCTTTCTTTTACAAAAAAAAAAGAGAAAAAAAACATACATGTAAATTATGAAACCTGTATACATGTGTTCTCCTTTTCAAAAGTTTAAAATCTTTGCAAAGAAATGAAGGTTAAAAATATGAAAACGATATTCTTATTTATTCAGAATTAATTATTAAGATTAATTTTTTTTTTTAAAAAGACAAAAAGGGGGAAAGAGACTATTAGTGTATATGTCCTGTCTCTTTCGCAAAAGTTGAGAAACGATTTTAGATGTCCATTTTTATATGCACCGTTCCTTTGGAGAGAAGAGGTGGTGTGCAAACTCAAGAGTTGAAGGGAAACATTGAGTTGAAGAAGATTACAACCTACTCATTGTTAAATAATCTAATTTGATTGTAACGCGTCATTTGACTGGATAAAAAAAATTTTCATTCATAAGGAGACGCCGTAACTTGCCGCTGGAGAGCTGCAAAATTTGTCCTATGCTCGGCACTAAGGGCAATTGAGCAGTGAGGAAATTTTCATTCATAAGGAGACGCCGTAACTTGCCGCTGGAGAGCTGCAAGATTTGTCCTATGCTCGGCACTAAGGGCAATTGAGCAGTGAGGGATCTTTTTCGTGCCAGCACCTACTGTGACACGGGACCTCGGTTTATACGGTCTCTTCCGAAGGACCGGATTCCACAACCCAACCCAGGTTATACAGCATAACTTGGGTTACTATTTAATTCATTTCTTAAGTAAATAAGTATGAAACTTGTAATGTTCTGTGATAGCAATTTTTGTTGATATCAAGCATATCGACAAAGAACTGCGAACGATAGTATTGTTCTCCCGCCTACCTCCAAGTCAATTTCAAAAGTTCAGATATTTGCATGATTTTAAGGGCCCGCTTGGCGGGCACCCTATATATAGTGATCAGTCTGTTCGTCCGTCCGTCTAGCTGTCCTTCCGTCCGTCTGTCCGTTCGTGATCTCTTGTCCGGAGCAGATCTTCTCTCCCCTTGGCCCAATCTGGCTCATACTTCATCCACAGAATGACTTTAGGTAGAGAATGTACAGTGATCATAAACCATGTTTCTAGGTCTAAAGTCAAGGTCATAGCAGAATTATATGAAAAACCCTTGTCTGGAGCATATCTTATCTCACCTTAGTCCAATGTAGCTCATACTTCCTTAACACAGTGCCACTGGTCAATGGATGTGCAGTGACCTTGAACAAAGTTTCTAAGTCAAGGGTCAAGGTCAAATGTCAGATATAGCCTCTCTGTTAAAATTTGGCCTGGAGTATATTCTCTTTTTCCTTGGACCAATCTTGCTCATACTTCACCCACAGAGTGCCTTTGAATAAAGGGTGTGCAGTGACCTTGAACCATGTTTCAGGTCAAAGGTTAAGGGCAGAATTATATGAAAAATCTTATCCGTAGCATATCTTTTCTCCCCTTGGTCCAATGTGGCTCATACTTCACTCACAGAATGTCATTGGTTAATGAATGTGCAGTGACCTTGAACGAAATTTCTAGGTCAAGATCAAAAATATCCTTTCTGTTTAAATTCATGTCTGGAGCATATTTTGAATTATTTTCCCTATTCCTGGCCTAATCAGGCTCATACTTCATCACAAAGTGCCTTTGGGTAAAAGTGTGCAGTGACCTTGAACCATGTTTTTAGGTCTAAGAACAAGTTCATAGTAGAATTATGAGAAAAATCCTATCTGGAGCATATCTTCTCTCCCCTTGGTCCAGTGTGGCTCGTATTTTACTCACAGAATGACACAATGGCTGTGATGTGACCTTGAACAAAGTTTCTTTGTCAAGGGGTCAAGGTCAAAATAGCAACTCTGTTTAAAATCTTTGTTTGGGGCATTATTTCTTTCTCTTAAGTCTTGTCAGCCTCAAACTTGACCTAGGGTACGGAACATTTATGATTTTCTATCTATATTTTGAAAGAGGATATTCAACAATTTCAGAGAGAATATGCAATTTTCATGATTTTTGTGCGGTTTTTTTGATAGAGAGTATGGAGCAGTACAAGTAATCCTCTTCAAAATAAACCCTACCAGCTACCGTACCTTACATTTTCATGTTCTTTGTTGTTGAAAGCGGGGCCCTTTGAGATGGCCACCATCTGAATGATATCTAGTTTAATATTTATATTGATATTTATATGAATCTTCATAAAACATTACTTCTTTCGGAAAACAACAAAAGATAACTCTAAATTTTTTGTAAAACTCGTGTTTTTTCGGTATAGAAGTCAATGGAAAATATTTTTACCCCCCCCCCCCCCCCTTATGAAACATAAATTCTTTTTTATGGGTAATATGGACTGTCATTTTACAAAATCATATTAGCTTTTTGTATTTCACAGGGATAATTTACTATAATTGTGCTTTGGTATTAAAGAAATTACCATTGAAATATTCTTCGTATCAAACAAAGATTTTATGACTAAATTGCAATTAATTTTGAATTACATGTAAATGGGTGCGAAATGTAGGCTGGAATTTCGAGTTAGCGTGCATAATTCTTTGTTTTTTAAAAAAGTGTGATATTAATTTATCGAAATTTTGCACGTCAATATTTCTGCTTATAACTGAAATGTCACCATTCGCTTTGTCTTTTTTACTGCAAAACATACGGTGCAAATTTACCCCCTTTAAAAAGAAATAGTTGGTTTTAAAAAGGATTTACTGTGTGGACTAAACAGTCCTCTATACTGACCAATTACTAGTAATCAAATGTCAACAAATATCCTAATTTAATGATAAATTCTTATAAAAATGCGAGACTTTTAAATTACTACATTACAATTATCAATTGTTCTGCAAAAGCAGTTCTTGGCCTTTAAGTCGGCTATACCTACTTACAATCAGACTGTATAAAATTTAAAAAAGAAAATAAAGAACATTACGAAAGTTCTGACAATAAATATTATAACCAAAGTCTTATTTTCTAATCAAATTAATCAATCTATAACAAAAATTTAATTCATTTTAACATTTGAAAAAAGTAAATCATTGATTTGCGCATGTACAAGTATTAAATGACATTTAATATATATGTTTTGAATTTATTTTCCATTTCATGACGAAATATTCAGGAAGAAACTAGAATGACATCCGACGTCATTCAATTAACATGTATTAAATGTGAAATATTAAACATCTGACCAAATTTTTACTTCAAGTGTTTTTATATGAAATTTATGAAGGTAAACATCAAGATTAATGAATGTTTTTCAACATATGAATGAAAATTACCGACAGAACATATTAAAGTTACGAGGAATTCGTCGAAACAATTAAGGTAACAAATACAGGTGAGTAATTATCGTGTCGACAATTAAAAAGAAATCAAGCAGGTTTTCTCAAGCATATGCGTGCTTCTCGCGTTGCGCATTTATTTGCCGATTACTTGGTACAAAGTATTTTTTATTTTCTCATCAACCAAACCTGTAGAGATTGTATCTTATTAATTTTACCAAACAAAGCGCTTAATTTCCTTTTTACACAAAGGCCTAAGACAAACAATTCTTTTGTAAATTACTACCAACGCGTCCAAGAACGGTTTATTAGTTCGTGCAATGTCTTATAAATTTGCCGAACGAATGTGAGAGGAACGAATTAAAAGTGTTATTTTGGTGATTTTCAATAAGCACATCTATCTTTCTTGGCAATATATTTCTCATATTACCCCACTGAAATTGTCAGAATGAATTCCATGAGATCAGATAACACTTCATTTGAGCGTAAACGGATGTAATAAATTTTTCCAGAATACGGATTTTTTATTAGCTCAAAGAGTAATATGAACTTATTTGTAATCTTCTTTGGCAGAAACTTGTTTTATTTTCCTTTTTACAAAGACAGATCGGCATTTCTTTATGAAGGGAAATTGTCATGAACAATATTCATATAATGCATGTGAGCTCTGTCTTCAAGTACGAATTTAAAAGATGTTTATGTTTTTTTTTTTTTTTTAAATACCTATGAAATTAACGGTCATGAAAAATTTCAATATATTTTTTTAATTTAACATGGGTTTTAAAAATGGATAAATATGGAAATACCACATCAATTATTACTATGAAAATCTAATGAACCACAAAAGCACATTAATTTCACTTTTAAAATTTGCTTGAGTTTGATTTCCTTATAATCATAGCACAAAGTGCAAAATTAGAGGGAAAAAAACTGATTCAGAATACATATATCTTCCGTGGCCAATTAAAGAAATAAATAAATTTTAAAATAATATCAGTGCATTTATCACATAAATTACAAACGCTAAACCTATTGCATTGGTACTCAATTAATAATCTCCCCCTATGTCTCATATAGTCCTTTGATTTTAATATCTATTTTAAGGAAATGAAAACAAACCATATTTCAGTTGAAATTAATTTGAATGTTTCTTATATGTCTCCCTGTTTGTGTGTCTCCCTTGACAACCGTATACCCTCATAAAAAGGGGGGATCAAAGATCTTGTCATAAGAAATTCATCTGCGAGTGGTTAGACTATGTCTTTCACACTTCACACATGTATTTTTCCTGATGAGAGTTTCTTTGAGTACCACCAAATTCGACATTTTGACCTTTGAGACACATCTACAAAAAAATTCCAGACTTTAACCTTGACCACAATGTTTGAATATCAGGTGCTAGGGCTTTCACACTCCCCTTTTTAATCCTTTCAGTGGATTTGAATATTTTTTTTTATCTTTTGACCTTGTCCTGAGAGTTTTACACTTTTTTATATAGCTTTGACCTTAACCTTAACGTTTGAACGGCTTAGAAATTTCGTATTTCACATGTTTATTCCACTTGACAAGACCTTTGGATATCAACAATTTAAACCTTGACCTTAGATTTTGAGAAGGGGTGGGGACAATAACTCTTAAGTCTCTTTCATACCACATCTGAAATTTATGATATGTCTTTCTCCTGTTACTTTGCTGAAATTGTCAAAATGATTGCCATACTATCAGATGACATTTCATTTGAGCCTAAACGGATGTAATATATTTTTTTTTTCACCAGAACCAGATTCTTATTAGCTCAGAATGTAATATGAACTTATTTTGTAATCTTTTTCTGAAAAATTGTTTTCATTTTCTTTCTTACAGACTGAACGGCATTTTTTTAAAATTTCAAGAGACATCATTCATATACTGCAAGCAATCTTTACATCTGCTGATTCTCAAGTATACTAGTAAGTTGATATTCATTTCTCAACAAGTCTAAAGCACTACGAACTATATATGGTTATTTCTAATTTTCACGGTTTTTAGGACCATTTGAAAAAAGAAATTTGCATATGATGTATTGCTTTAAAAAGCTAATGAACCACAAATTCACATAAAACTCACTTGAAAGTTTTTAAGACGGTAACTTCCTTGTAAATTTTTCGAGTTATGTCCAAGACACGATGTAGTTACGATATCGACACATTACTTTTTTATAGTTTACTATAATATTTGTCTATTCTTGTGTCTTTATTACAATACATTCTGTTTTAAGAAGTCTTCCTTACTGTCAATATCCACGATATCGTGCCGATATCGAATCGTGATTGTTCAAAGAATTATGGTTTCCATCAATAATACTAGTATTTTGTTTTTAACATGTGTTACTTGAAAACTATCTTTTATAAAACTTTCCCTGTAGTGTCGATATCGTCGATGTCGTTTCGATATCGAATCATGTTTGCTCAGACCTTTCTACATACCGTAAATGTTACTTTGTATGAGTATTTATGTTTAATTAATTTTACTTTTACGAAGATTGTACTTGCCATCGATATCGATATCGAATCATGATTGTTAAAACATATAACTTTACCAACCTTCACCCTAATACAAAATCTTTATATTCAACATATTCCATGACAGTAAGTTCTGCGTTTCTTCATGCAACGCTTGTGCATATTTACTTTCTGATTTATAAGTTTACCCTACTGTCGATATCGACGATATCGTATCGATATCGAATCTTGATTGTTTAAACATGTTTAACAACTGTCACCCTCACCCAACATCTTACTCTAAACCTAATCCAAAACAATAACAACCACTATCCCTTTCCTTATCATAATTTAATTTCATATTCATGCTAATAATAAATAAATTTGACATCACTTGTGACCTTGTAAAATTTTGTTGTACCTCAGTGTGAAAATAAATTCTACAAATAGGATCGATATATCGATACGATATCGTCATGATATTATATCGACAAAGCACAAAGTCTAATATATGGTACCAAGTATATATTTCAAATTAATAGTGCTCATAACGATCGATATCGATACGATATCGACATAATATTGTCGATATCGTCGATAAGGGGGGGGGGGGCAACTGATTTGGAACAGACACACCCTTAAGAACATTTAACAAATCAAATATAATTTGAAATAACATGTGATTCAGTTTAATTTTCACAATTTAGAGAGGTTCAACCTGTTGCATAGGTATTTAAAAGTCTTTCCCTTCCTGTTTATTTACTGTGCACTGTTTTTAGCACAATGTGTTGCAAAATAAACATAAACCACAATTCAAGTTAAATTAAAGTTCTTCAAAAAGGAGGTCCAACTTCTGATTGTCTCTCCAGACCAAAGCAATTGTTGATAAATCTTGTACCATACAGCATCAGTCCCTAGATATAAACCCAACAGAAATATAAATTATAAAATTGAAAATTTTTTAAAGGCAAAAGGAGAACTTTATGATCATGATGATTGGAAAGAGTTTGAATAAATAAGTATGGGACAATATCATTCAACTGAAAGTAATAAATTCAAGATTTCTCAAATCTTGCTCCATAGGGGGACAATCAAAAAGAGTTATTAAATAAAGGTCCAAATGCCTTATTTGAATCAAGTAAAAATTTTCTAAATTCTATTATTTTTTTGCATTGTTATTCAAAATGCCACTTAGGTTTTTAAAAGACTATTAGTACATGTATAAAAACTAGTCTTACCATGCTTAGAGTAAAAATTTCAAACTTGTTTCATTATTTTTGATAACTAAAAGGATCTGCTAAAGTCCACTTGTTTAAAGCAACTCTTCCTGCAAATGAATAATAAAGATTAAACTTTATCCAATAAGTTCAAAGTACATAAAACTAATGGTCCATTAAGAAAGAATCTTTGTTGCATTCTGGAGGTAAATCTGGGATTTTGTGTTAGTGGATTGTGGGTTAAACATGAAAACAAAACATTCCTCCATTTAATCTCACTGGTAGATTTTGGTTTCCAAAAAACTGTGAACTTTTAGGGGCTTTACTCCCTAGGCCCCTTCCCCAACTTTTTGAATCCCCCCTTTTTTTTTTTAAAAAAATCCTGGATTTACTACAATGGGGTCCAATGCATGTACTTAAACATGATTTTTATATAAATCTTCAATAATTATGTGTTTAGAGTGTTGCTTTGTCCAAGAGTTGCAGAGTAAGGATTGATCCAGGTTTAAATCCCACTGTATGACGTGGAGACCCCAAGACTGGTCATTCAGAAGAGAACGTAGAAACTGTTCTAACAGCTTGGGAATGCATATGTCAGTATGAATGCTTCAGTTGATGATAAACATAATATCTATATGTACATTTCTATATGCTAAAATCGATCTTCACTCACTTTTATTTTATCAGGTGTGAACAGGGTAAAATTGACTTTGACTTCCATGACTTTTGTGCTATTTTCTGTCTCTGTTACTGCTGTGTCGGTTTGTTGCTTAGGAGCAATTTTCTTATATGCTGTAGGCCTAGTGTGGAATTTTCCGCCGTTTCTAACCCTCCTGCGGTTGGAAGATTTTTCAATATGTTCTGGTTTCAGTACAGTAGAGCAGGACTGTCCAAAACGCTGAGTTTCAAAAGTATTTGCGACAGTTTGTAGAGTACGGAGCGTAAGTGATGGCTGCAGCTGGGACCTAGATTTGAGATCGTTGAAAAGACTGAGTCTCTTTCTTTTCAAAACATCAAGATGATGCTCGATGTTGTAATCGACTTTTGCCAAGTTATTCAATTTAACAAAACAGTAACTGCAAACATACTTTGACAAGCAATCACTTGAGCTTGGAGTGTAACCTAAAACTTCAGTTAGCTGACTGAATACACGAAATGTGTTATTAAAGATGCTCCTTCTATGTTTAGGGGCTATTAACTGGTTGCATATGCGACATGGAGGAGTGACCGCCGCCATAACTGTTTTGTTTATGGTAGGCGGTAAACCTAGTACTCATATCTCCTGACTCTCTCGGTCTCAGTTGTACATGTACCATGGACAATATTTGAACAATTAATTCATACATAGATTTAAAAAAACATTCTATCTCCTTATTGATCAGATTAATCTCTTTTTTAATCAGAGTGAAGGGTTTTTTGTTTTTTGTTTTTTTAAAAAGGGGGGGGGGTTATAACAATTCAGTATAACAACTGTCATACTCTGAATATTTTAAACAAGCTTTAAGTTCCAAGTTTTCAAGTTGCTTTATTTCAACTGGCTCATCAGATTAGTTATACAAGATAAAAAAAACATACAGAGAGAGTTAACGTAAAACACATACATGTATCATGGAAAAGAAAAATACTTCATGTATACATCAATCTTATTTTCATTAAAAACTCAGACATTACAAAATAAATAATTAACTTGCTAAAACTTAAAAATTTTATTTAATGAAAAGGAATAGAGTGACTTTCCCTCGTCAATTTTCTTTCCCCGACAAATCACTCTCTAGTTCACACCATGCATAACCCCACATATGGGGGCGCGGAATGGTTTCATCCGGGGGTGCGGAATTTGCAATGTTCGTCCGAGTCCAGGGGGTTTTGCTCAGGGCCAGCAAACCTGACATGTAAAAAATCAACAGCTACAGAAACTAAAGCCGAGGATAATTGTACCAGGGGGAAGGATTGAAACTATTCAGTGAACTGAACACATGAAGGATGGCAGTCAAACCCAGCAGGAAACTGACACCCAGATATTGAACATCCTTCACCCTAAAGAAGTATATAGAGTTGGTTGCTGGAATGTCCGCACCCTCTACCATACAGGAAAACTGGCCCAAGTCTTAAAAGAAATGGACAGGTACGACATCCAAATGCTAGGTATATGTGAAACTAGATGGACAGGAAACGGGACTCGCAAACTTGCCACTGGTCATCCTGTACTCGGGAAGAAACGACGAACAGCACAGCAGTGGAGTAGGCTTAATACTCAGTAGGAAACTAAGAAAGTGCAGGTTAGGTTGGATACCATACAATGAAAGACTTCTTTCTACAAGATTCCATTCAAAATATGTTAAAATGACGGTTATAGTCTGCTACTCGCCTACAGAAGACAAAGAAGAAGAAGAAAAGGACTCTTTCTATGAAGAACTGCAGAGAACTGTGGAGGAAACGCCAGTTCATGATGCACTCGTCATACGTACTTGGTCATCTAAATGCGAAAATTGGAAACAACAATGAAGGAAAAGAATCCATTATGGGAAAACATGGATGTGGTGTGATTAACAACAATGGTAGTAGACTAGTAGATTTCTACCTAGAAAATAAGTTAGTTATTGGAGGCACCATCTTCCAGCACAAGAACATCCATAAACTAACATGGACTTCACCAGATGGTCACACACAGAACCAAATTGACCATGTATTGATTAATAAAAGGTGGAGAGGTACACTGCAGGATGTAAGAGCATTGAGAGGGGCTGATGTAGGAAGTGACCACACTCTTGTCCTAGTAAAGCTGAAATTGAAATTGAGAAAGATAAAGAAAGGGGAACAACGATCACCTCAAGTGGACGTGAGCAAACTCAAAGATCCTGCACTCATGAAATCATTTCAGCTGGAGGTTAAAAACCGATTTACCATCCTAAAAGATGAACAAGAACTCAGTATTGAACAATTTAACACCACACTTGTTGAAGCAGGAAAGAAAACACTGGGTTTGAAAAGGAAGAAGAAGGAAGAATGGATATCATCTAAGATCTGGGAAATGGTTATATTACTAAGATGCAAAACAAAGAAGAAAATACTAACAGCCAAGTCCGCTAGGCTAAAAGATCAGCTAAAAGAAACATACACAATGCTAGACAAGGAAGTTAAGAAAAGTGCACGAAAGGACAAAAAAGATTCCGTTGACAAGCGTGCGCAAGATGCAGAAAATGCTGCCTCAAAACAGGACATGGGAACATTATATCGCATTACAAAAACTCTGAGTGGAGGATTTAAAAGCACAGATAAACCAGTGCGAAAACAAGATGGAGTATTGGCCTCTAGTTTAGAAGAAAGCTTACCTGAGCATTTTGAAAGAGTATCAAACCAGGAATATCCATCAATAGAACATGCTGAAATTATTGAAGCTATAGACACTTTGGACATCGATACCAACACACCAACAATTGAGGAAGTAAAACATGCCATCAAACTTCTTAAGAATGGGAAAGCCCCAGGGATCTATCAAGTAAATGCAGAAATGTTGATAACTGAAGAAGTATTAACAACCAGACTTCTCACAGATATCCTGCAAACTATTTGGAAGACAGAAACAGCACCAGATGGTTGAAAGGTTGATCTCATTGTGAAGCTGCCCAAGAAAGGTGACATAGTTGACACAAATAATTGGAGAGGGATTATGTTGTTGTCAGTAACCAGCAAAGTCTTAAGCAGAGTCATCTTAAACAGAATGGCCTCAGTGGTATAATAATACCTTCGTTAAGAACAAGCTGGATTTAGAAAAGGAGAATCATGCACAGACCAGATATTTTCCTTGAGGCAAATTTGAGAACAAAGCAATGAATGGAATACTACGTTGTATGCCAATTTCATCGACTTTGCCAAAGCATTTGACAGTATACATCGTCCTGCTTTATGTATGATCCTCAGACATTATAGCATCCTTAACAAGATCATATCCATCATTCAGATGCTATACAAGGACTTCCAGGCAAAGGTGATCTGCGGCACAGAACTCACAGACAGCTTCCCAATCCAAACCGGGGTGCGACAGGGATGTCTACTTTCACCATTGCTGTTTAGTTTCTGCATAGACTGGGTAATGAAAATTACTACCAGTCAGACCAGTAGAGGAATATCCTGGACATTTCAACAGTCAGTAGAAGATCTTGACTTTGCAGAGGATATCGCTTTACTGTCGATACAAAGATATTCAAGGCAAAACTGATGACCTGGTCAAATATGGCAGACAAATTGGACTAAAGATAAATATAAACAAAACAAAGTAAATGAAGATAAATACAAAGATAGATAAAGGAAGTCACAGCAAACAACAACATAATAGAAGAAGTAGACAATTTTATAGACCTTGGCGGTAAGATCACAGCCAATGGAGATTCCACCATGGACGTAGAAAATAGAATTTCAAAAGCCCGTGCCATCTTTGCCAACCTACGGAACATCTGGAAATCCTCAATTATCAGATCCAAAACCAAAATAAGGATATTCAAAACAAATGTCATTGGAGTCCTTCTCTATGGATCTGAGTCATGGAAGGTGACAAAGAACATCTCGCAAAAACTGGATATCTTCCAAACAAGATGTCTCCGTAGAATACTCAAGATATTCTGGCCAAACAAGATCACCAATGTGGAGCTGTATGAAAGAACACACACAACTGCTATATCTGACCAGATTAAAGAAAGACGATGGAAATGGATTGGCCACGTGATGAGAATGAAACCATCAGAGATATCAAGGGTAGCCCTAAGATGGACTCCACCAGGAAAGAGAAACAGAGAGCGGCCAAAGGAGACATGGCCACGATCGGTTGAAAAGGAAATGAATGATCAGGGGTGGACTTGAGGCACTGTACAGACAATGGCAGCAGACAGACAGAGATGGAGGTCCTAGGTGCAGGCCTTATGTGCTCAAAGCATGAAGAGGACTAAGTAAAGTAAGTATATTAGAGAAAAGGTCAGGTCAAGGTCATTAAAATAAGTATATTAGAGACAAGGTCAGGTCAAGGTCATTACCCTTTTCCTGGACATTTATAATGAAAAATTATTGTTACCAATTATGCGATCCTTACTTGTATTGCATAAGATTGAATGTTTTTCTGTTTGCATAAAAAGATACTACCATAAAATGTCTATAAGAAGATACATGTATTACCAAACTGACATAATTTAACTAAAATGTAAGTTGGCTAATCCGAATTTTCTCTACTTTCCTTTAATTTTTTTGATGTATTTGTTATTTTTATATGCTACCTATATTTAAATTTTTATCATTTTCACATATGTTGTCACATAAAGATACAAAATGATAAAAAAAAAAGTTCTGATCGTTTTCTAAGAGAGAAAAAAAAATACTTTTTAGGGATTTTTGGCTCAAATCTGTACTCAGATTGGAAGCTTATAAAAAAGCTAACAAAATTCTAGTTTGTTTGAAAAATCATATTTATTTGATATATTTAGTGACTTTAGTCCCTTATCATTAATTTAAGGGTTACATTTGAAAAGTTCTTCAAGTCTTTGATTGTGTAAAAATTACAAATAAATTCCTTGTTCTATAATATCTCAAATCTTTTCTAAGATTGGAAGTTTATGGTTTACAAGACTGTCGCAAAACACTAGCTAGCGAGTGGACGTGATCGATCAAGGGATTTTACACAACTTTCAGTACCATTATAATAAAGCACGTATTTTTTTGTGAGTTGTGTTTCTTGCGAAATTACAAGATAATTCAAAATTCTTCGAAATTTACAGTAGTCGCTGCTAGGTTTCAAAGTCATTTTAAGCTGTATAACTATGAAGGACAGACAAAGATTCCATATTAAAATTTTTGATATCTAAATATAAAAGACATGCAAGTACACTTTGAAAGTTTTACACAGTCAGAGAATAAATAAGTGCATGATGCGGAGAATATCATAGAAACACAGATGGGAGTGCCATATATGTATTTTGCAGAGTTCCTCATTTCATTTACTAATAAATTTTTTGGGGACATATTAGATACGTTAATTTGACATTGATTAAAGAGGTTTTATCAGGATGAAAAATTCCATGATACTAAGGTGACCTTTAAGGCCCATCGAGCCTCTTCTATTGCTTTACTTTTTTGAAGAATTTTCTTTTTGAAATTTTAAAATGAGCTGAATAATTTCAAAATGTACAATACACTGTATTTAAAAGAACCAAAATTATTTTTAACAACCATATTCTGTAAACCAACTTTTATTCGCGTGCGAGAAATTTTCGCGAGGTTGCGAGAGCCTCCTCATCGCGAATATTTTTGCTGCGAACCGGTCCTTGAAGTCTCTGTGTCTATTGAAATACATTTTAAAAGACTTGATCGCGAAAATTAATCGTCGCGAACGAGTTTACCCTTAGTAAATGGCGAAATAAAGTCGTTGCGAATAAAAGTTGGTTTACAGTATATATTGGATTCCGAAACTTCATAAGAATCCTTACAAACAAAGATACATAGCGGGTTCCAGTAAATGTTCAATCAAGCCTCTTCTTTTACTTCTCAGGAGAAACTTCAAGAGTACTGTGCAACAATATATGGACTGCTTGACCTTGACCATGAAGTTTGACTCACTTTTGCAAACATTCTAAAACTTAAATTAACATAAGCCAAAACTTTGAACAAACCGTGCCAAGTCTTTTGGATATAAATATTTTATATCTTGACTGTGTTTGACTCACTTTGAATAAAATTTCAACATTGACCATAACCTTTGAGCATTTGTACTAAGGGTAACATATTTCTCAAGTGTATTCCTTGTGATAAGACTGCCTTGGATATCAACAATTTTAACCTATTGAACTTGACCTTGTAGTTTGAACCACATGAAAAGAATTAACCTTGCCATAGCTTTTGAATGATTGGTGTTTGGGCTTTTCACATGCACTATATTTGTTGAGGCAAATTCTTTATATGGGGGAAACGATATTTTTGATAATATAGGTCTTCTAATAACAACGCGCAATTTGTACTCATGGAATTCCAACAAATTGTTGAAATACCTCGTCTTGAGCCGTGACCTATCCCAAAAATCTACAAACGTTGCAATTCTGTAAACAGGACATAAACAGGGACCCGGAAATGCCAGAAGTGGAATTAGGTGTGTCTAGGGAGAATAGGCATCCACTGTTGACTCGTTTCTACCCGCCCTTAGTGCTATGTATTGATCAAGTAGACGGAACATTCCATGCTAAAATTTGATTAAAAAACAAACAAATAAACAATGACCCCCCCCCCAAAAAAAAAAAA
>PRKT01000017.1:1213411-1252289 GCA_003671525.1 Saccostrea glomerata | reverse complement strand
ACCATACATTTGCAAAATGCTGACTTTAAACGAGGTTGTTGAAATCCCTGTAACATCAAATTATTTGTGAAGGGCCTGCATCAGTTTTAAAATTGATTGTACTCAGAGCGTGTTCTTCATAAGCAAATAAATTGGTTATTTCGGTAAAGTGTAAAGTTTTGCATTACGTCACAACCTATGATGACAGCTGCGCTCAAGGTAAATAGTACACGCCTCCTAACCGCAAGCTTTACGACTAGAAGTTTCTTCTAATCCCTGATTGGTTGCTCGTGCAACAAACTATTTCCGTGTCAATGTTGATAATTTGAGTAGACCAATCACACAGCGGCGGCTGAATTGTTTACGCTGGATGCATCTGTCGAAAAAGATCGTGTTGTAATGCAAAACTTCACACTTAATTGAAATAACTAATATTTTGTTTTTTAACAAATACTTTGGATAAAATTTCCGAGAAACAAGACACCTATGTAGAAAAGAATTACCCGGCAATTGTATTTTATAAAGATAAATAAACTTCGATTTTCAATATTGGAACAAAATCAAATTGATGTTGAAATTTCGGGTTGATAAAGGATGTGAAACCCTTTATGTCATGTATTAAACTGAAATTTTCTATTTATCAGATGTACAACCATTCCCCACGATACATTATAAAATCCAGGCTTTTTGATATCATTGATAGCTGCTTTTTAAAAAAAAATGGAACTTGTAAATAATTTACCTACCTTGTCATAGGTTATTTGCAAAATTGTTTTGTTAAAAACATTCTGATTGTACACACAAGTACTCTGAAGTTAATATTAAAATGATACTAGGGTTTCTGACTGACAATATCTATGTGGTTTTTGGAGACCCTAGTCTTCCAACAATCTATTGAAATTCCAATGGTTATCAATTGCACCCCGTTATTAGCAGACCTATTTTTGTGGTCATATGAAGAAGAATTTGTCCAAAATCTTATACGTGAGAAGAAGAAAACACTTGCTGTAGCTTTAAACTCGCGATCGACCTTCAGATATATCGACGACGTTTTGTCGATTAACAATGGTTATTTCAATTCTTATTTGTCGATACGATATATCAAGATGAGCTTGAAATAAAAGACCTGGTCTCCAAAAACCACCAAGATAATGTCAATCAGATACTCGAGCATCTTTTTAATATCACAGAGTATACCGAGTAGACTATATAGTTTAACACATCTGTTTCATATTTAGATATTTTTCTTGGAAAAGACTTAAAATTGTTACAACCAAGCTTTTTGATAAAAGTGATGTCTTCAACTTTTCCATCGTCAACTTCCCTTACTCATATGCAGTGATACCCTCATTATACCTGCATACGGGGTTTATATATCGCAGTTCATTCGATAGACTGTACTCAAGAGCATACTCCATGAACAATTTCTTAAACGAGGTAGATTATTGACAAACATGATGATGAAACAAAAATATCAGCAGTCTCGTTTAAAGTCATCATTTCAAAAGTTTTATGGTACGAGTTCGCACAACACGCTGTCGCGCTAACACGAGTTGTTACACGATTTCCGTGTTAGAGTGACAGTGTGTTGTGTTTTTTTTAAATGGAAATTTGAGCTTGAATTGAATACTGTTCGTTTTCTCCATATATTCCATCACTAGGTTAAAAAAGAATACAGTACCGACTACGTGCTTCATTTTCATACCGATAATATTTCATTTTAAAATATTGAAATGTTTACCTGACATTTTTTGACATCTTTTATTACACATTTATATTGCGCATTCCTAAATTCTTTAAGCACCTTGCATATATTTGAAAATGAAACATTTTTGTTGCATGTTCCTTTCATAAATATAAACAAGAAAGATAATATGATTAAAAAAAAACACCTAATATGAATAGTTTTAGTATGAGATGAAATCATTTGAATCAATAGAGATGTCTCAAAGCCCCAATAAGTATAATTAATAAGGTATACTCCAATCCTGAGGTCCTCAGTGTTGAATAATTGAAATCGAAAGTGCTCACAAAAATGTCTCTAAAACGCAGGCCTCCAGATCGCTTAGAACAAAATTTGAGGTATTAAAAAAATATTTTTTTTCACACCATTTTTTAAAGCGATCCAAAGGCTTGTGATCTAAATTTTCAAAGTAACTTGTACTTACCCGAGGTAATTCTTCAAAATTCATCATTAATGTTAACTTAATTAATCATATTATATAGAGAAAAGTTATACTTTTCAGTTATTTTTTCTTTTAACATTATCAGTACTTAGTGAATGAAATGAAAATTGTTTCAAATAAAGATTTCAATTTCAGGCTTCAGTTAGAAATTTCTTGAATATAATTACAATAAAAAGAGTTATCCCTCCTTGCTGTGGATCTGATATCCTTAAAGTGCAGCATTCCTCTTAAAGGTTAAAATCATTTTTTTCAACTTCTTTATAATTCATTTATTTTTTTTACTTTTAATTTAGAATAAAAATGTTCACTATAAGGCTACCCCCACCCCTAGACTTTATCATCTCCTTAAATAAAAAAAAAAAGTTTTAAATTGGGAGAATTATAATATTTAAAGTTATTATACGAAGTTCATATTTATTTTTCAAATCTGCTTACAGCATGTTATGCTGTCTTTTACAGTAACAATAGGTCCTGTCTTTTTTCTTTCTTTCTTTTCAATCTGATGGCGTAAACGATTCTCTCTCTCTCTATCTCTCTCTCTCTCTCTCTCTCGCCTAAATACTAGTCCAAAGCCAGTTAGATATATAGATTTATTCTTTATATACTTGCCGTTAAATGTTATTCAAACTTTTATCAAAATTTCTTCTTTTCAATCTTTTAGATCAAAGACATCCAACAGCCGACCTAACACTCTGTATAATAACCATAAAGGAAAGTACGGTTATTTAAAGATCAAAGAAAACTTTTATCTCGACGATTCCATGTAGTTATTCTTTCATATGCCTCAGGATTTTTTGGAAAAATCAATATTTACCTCTGCATTTCATTTGTAAGAGGTAGTTTTCTTGTGATTTGTATCAAATATGTTAATGTTGCACTCACTGACAACTTGTACGGATAATTCGACAGACAAAAAAAACGAATTAAACGAACTTCACCAATTTGCCCCACACCCTTCCCAGAAAATGAACTAAACCAACTGTCAGTCAAGCGGCATGAATTCGACCTAGCACCGCCCTCGTAACTCTGTCAAGTGTGCTTTTCGTAAATAGTTTGTGTATTTTCAGTGTACTAGCACTAGGGTTAGTCCTTCGTCTACAATTGGAATTTTGATTGTAAAAAACTTTTAATTGTGAACTTGGGATTAAAGTGATCGAGTCATATGTGTTGTTTGTACATGGGAAATGGGGAAACAAGCTAGTAAACACGGTAAGTGAGTTTACACGGGTCTTCGCGCCCCCGAAATGTCACGGGCGCGAGATGTAGTGTGAAATGGACATTGTCCATATTTGGTCGGCGTGGCGACTTCGGGGGAACGATTTCCATTGTTTACTAGGCCTAAATGATGTCGGTCTTTCTCAAACGGGACTACAACTTTGTCACTTTGTGTGTATCGATTTTGTTGTAATCCGTTAATTGGGAATCATGGACGTTCTGTATGTGCCACTTAAACTACGGTTGTTTTAATTAAAATTAGTCGATCGTATCAGTTATGTGATGGTAAATAACCCCGACTAATTGAGCATGTACCAAAATGATAAAAGAAATTGACATAAGCATGCAAAACTGGAAAGAGGTACTGTAGAAAATGGTCCAACACGGGCACCTGTTTTTGGTGACATTAATGACAGAAATCTTTGATGAGTAGCTGTGCATGTCAAATTTGAGTAGAATATTAGAATATAAAATGCATGACAAATTAGATGTGAAAGTTGTCATAATTGTATTAATATTTTCTTTTGCATGATATAAACAAACCAGCATACAGAGGAAAAGAGCCTCCTGATGGTGAGTTAGCTCCCCTTCCCCTCCCCCTCCCCCTGCCCCACCACTCCCTGCTCATGTCTTGCTCATCTCCCCCATTTTATCAAGTGTCATTTAAAGCATGCAATCTGTCTTGCCAGACATGAAACTCAAAATGCTCAAAGTAAATAAAGTTTTCTCAACACACTAAGATAGTGCAGTGCTATTAAAAAAGTTGATGAATGATCTATAATCATTCAATAATCTTTTTTTTTTTGGAGGGGGGGAGGGGGTATTACCTAACCCTTATCACTTTCCAACTTTGATACTGGTTTGTTTTTACAAGGAAGCATGCACTTCACATGTATCTAAAAACTTCCTGCTGTATAAAGGCTAAGACCTAGGCAGGTTCATAATTTCACAATATCTAAGCCTTTCACAATACCAGCTTAGAAATCCCATCTTTATCCCTTTGTTATTGTACAATAAGAGATAAGATGTTGCCCCCTGATATATCCCAAATGGATCAACATTGTCTTGTATCCAAGCTACTTGTTTACAAATTGAAAGAATCCAACTTATGAGTTGTTTACAAGTTCCCCCGAGTATGAGGCATGTGTTGAATGGCATGTTTTGTCACCAAATGCAGACATTTAGAATTGTTCTTACACCGGGACAGTGAGATAAATGAAGAGCTGACAAAATGAAATTGATGCAGACTTGTCAGTTTTGAGGCCTGGGGCTCATTATAATGCACTACCTACCACATATCATAATTTAACCTTTCGCTTCGCACGTTGCTTCAACATTCACCGCTCTCATGTAATACACATAATTGCATTCTTTTTTCTGTCTTCCTATATTTTTATGAACTTTGAAGCTTGATGGAAACTTTAATTTTTTTTTCTTCTCTTTTTTAGCGGAATGCTTTCTTATCAACGGTCAGTTAAACAAGGCTTTGGAGGAACAGATTTTGAAGCAGACAAAGACAGGCTTTAACCTGGCCAACTACAACCTTGATACTTCTCTGTCGGTGAGTGTACTTCACGTATACCCCAGCCATTCACATACCGGTGTCTGGTAAAATAGCCCCTTTGTGTTTAACGAGCCAGTATCTACTTGGCATTGTTATATGAAGTACGACTCTTCATTTCCTTTTTTTTAACCCTGGATCCACGGTTTTGAGTGGATATGAATCCTCTCAGTGGATATGTGTTTTATTTTTATGGTATGATTTTTAAGAGGAACAAACAGTTTTTAAGAGATGTGTGTCTAATAGGACCTGTTTTAACAAGGAGACAATAAAAGTGCCCCCTTGGGCAAGGCTGAGTGAGTTACTGAGTGTATTTATCAAGGGAGAAAGAAAAAAAGGAAAAAAGTAACACCTGGTGTGGTGTATGGTTGTGCCATTGCTCCGATTTTGTTCCAGAATCCAATCCTTTCTCATTTGAAAGTAGAAAATAAAACTTTTCTTTGGTTTCCTGTACATCTGACTTTATTCTTCTGGTGATTGCTCCTTAAAATAAATACCATTTGTGTTTGGCCAGGAAAACATTCCCCCCCTTTGCCGAAAATTAATGACATTCTTGGGCAAAATGAATGTAAACGAAAACTGTTTGCAAGTAGAGAGCATCCATTTGTTGAAGAATGGTGTAAAAATAGGGTAAATGAATGAAAAATGTGGTTTACTGTAATTTCCCCCCATCAGCTATTACGATCAGCAATTAGTTTATTACTTCATCAGAGAAGATCTTGCAGTGGGTTGTGGAATTTGCTCTATGTTGGTACTTAGTTATCTTGGTATAGTCTGGATGCTTTAGTGTAGAGAGGTAATAGAGAACAATAAATTCCTAAATTATGGCATTGACTTGTGGCAATATTCTCTTAGATATTCAATTTCCTGTTGTAAAAGGTGATTAGGGCAGCTAGACAAAGATAATTGGGGCTTTTCCTCCTCAATTATATATAAAGAAGATGGTAAAAATATTCCCTGGGTAGGCATTTATGCTTTGTAGTCAAATTGAATGTCCAGGCTTTTTGGATCATAGCCATTCATCTATAGGGAAAAATAGTCTGTAAGAGCCCAAAATAGGATTTGGAAAAAAAGACAAGATTTTCTGCCTTTGAGTTATGGAATTGATTAGTGTTGGTGAGGTTTTTTTTATTAATTTGAAAAAACTAATATAAGGATGAGCAAAATGACATCCATTGAAGATGAAAATTATGGTCCAGAAAGAAAAGGCCAAACGACAACATAAAAAGGCATAAAAGTTTTCTTTATAGGAGTTTGATTGTGGAGGGGGGTTTTATGATACTTTGTCATGCAAATTCAATTTTTTTTGTGTAGTCTTAGGAGACGTGAAAAGAGGAAGTCACCTCTTGTAGGAGTTCATTTTGCCTAGTTTTATGAGCCTGAGAAATTTGGTAGAGACCATTTTTCATCTTAAATAAAAAGTGGGTATGTTTTGCCAGCATTATACAGCGCTCTTGATCGCTGTTTAAAAAGAAGCCATATGGAGGGTATTGGAATTCTTGTGTAAGATCACGTCAGCTTTATCAAACGTTTTTATCTCACTTACACTTATGAATACATCATAGTTGCGTGCTTGCAGGTCATCAAGGGCCATTTATAACAAATTCTTTTTTTCAAATAAGATTGTTTACGAGTTTCTGCTTTTATTAAAAGTTTTTCTTCTGGAGATGAGTTTTTATTTGGTTATTTAAAATTGAATGAGTTCTTTACGAGCATTTTAATGAAGTTTATTGCAATGAAAATTCATAAAAGTCATTGCGGCAAACTCGGTTTTTTAACGGTTATAAAGATGGTCACAATACATTAGGTTGCTAAAAAATTAAATTTGAAGAAATTTGATCTTCACACATACTATGTAATTTTTTTCGTGGCTTTTTTTTGTGATTTACCTACGAACAGGTATCTGGAATGTGACATCAGACGAGTGTCGAGTTCGCTAACGAGCCTTCACCTGTCCTTAACTTAATAAAAATGTCGGGAACACGGGAAGAATGGTATAGGATGCATTGCAGTTGACATCAAATGCAGATATTACCATTAAACAATTACTGTGTGTATTGATATTAAATGATCTAAAGGAAGATAAGATCTAGAGGCAAAATTCGATACTCTTTATCTCGGAGATAGCTGTTGATATTGTTGTTGGATCTTTAAGTTAAAAAAAGTCCCAATTCCCATTACACCATACATAAGGGTTTTAAAACAAAACAAGGAATTCTTTTGATATGATTGAACTTCACAGTGGGAAGATAATGAAAAAAAGTGTGCATGGAGAAATAATGTTGAAGCTGCTTTTAAAAAAAATAATCCCCTAAAGTATTTCTTCGTAGATCTTCAGACAGAATACTTAAAGGTGGGATTCTTTTGTTCAAGTCGAGACGAGATGTGTAACTAGTTATTAGCGTTCAAAAAAGTATAATAAGGGGGTGTGGCGACACCAAAACATTGAAGGTCGACAAGTCCGTAACATCAAAGACGGAATGAGAGAGGGAATAATTAATGACACAAAAACTTAATTGTCACCAAGTGTGCCAGTCAGTATTTGTCCAGTTATTCGATACAGGCAAACTCCTGTCATTAGTAAATTCACATATTAATCAAGGAGTTATTTAACTCAGTCCACCAAAGATCAGATGGCATCTGAAATTTTCAGAGATATCATTTCCCCAGTGAGGAGAGCAGAGCATGTAATAATGTCATAAATTTTCAAAGAGGGAAACTCATTTTCAGACTGTAATGGAACTGACAGGAAAATTTTTGAAGGCCATTGGTTCCTTTGAATTTTTTTCTTCCTTCTAGATGCCATTGTTTTGTAGAGAGCTTTTTTTGGGATGACTCGGGGGAAAAGAAAAAAATGAGACAAAATTCATGAGTTAAATGAGTCGTGTGTGTCATTTATCAACTGTGTACATTTTAATGCTTTTCTTTAACTTCTGCATTGTTGTGGTTTTTAAAATCCTTAAGAAAAGGTCAACTTGGCAGTATTGTGAATGTTACAAAGATGGCCAAAAATCTCTGCCAGGCCATCCATTGTCCTCCCTTCATTGATAGAAAAATGACCAATCCCTGGGTTCCATTGTTATTAAGGGAAGGGTCCTAGAATGGAATGTTGAATTCAATACTCATTTTAATGTTGAGGATAGTATAACTTTACAGAATGATAGCCGTACCAGTAACAACAACTTGGGAAAAAAATTTGTTTTGGCCCTTTCAGATTTTGTTGTCAGAGAAATGAGGACAAGACCTTTAAGGAGTGGGGAACAATATTTTAGGCTGTCCATTGAAATGGTATGGGGTTAGACACTTTGTTATTAAATTTAAAAAAAAATGTCATTTCTATGTCTCATATGTTTTATCTGTTGTGTCTGATAAGTGACATGCCAGATTAGAATCCTTTTCGTGGGGGGGTGATAATTGAGCACAGTTGGACATTAGACAGGATTCTTAAAAGATACAATGAAATTTACATGGAAATCCTGTGGGGCAGAAATGTAATTTAATTTTTTAGATCTAGCATGTATCAATCGACCTCACAATTTGAAATATAACGTGACGCATTATCAAATTCAGACTAATTCTGCTGTTATCCTATTGGTATTCTTGGTCATCTATTTACTCAGGTGGCCAACTGCCAGCTGTATCCTTTGTCTTGCATTGTCATGAGATTTGACTGCAATTGCATCCCATATTTTCTCAAACGGATGAATTTTGGTTTTTGCATCTTTTGACAAAAGGGGAACAAAAACTGTTAATACCATTATTATAAAATTCATGATTGGTAGAGTTCTAGGATTGTTGCTTTTATCATGTTTATTGGTAATGTTTAAAAATCTTTCTTTTGACATTTTTTTGAACATTAGGGTTTATTCATTTTGATTAAGAAGCTGTTTTAATTTTACTTCCACCAAAATTGTGGAATTCTTGCCTCAGGGCCTGGGATTCAGAGGATTGAGGCCCAAAAATTGAGCTTGGTGTAAATCCTTATTTTATGAGAGTACAAAATATCGTGAAATATGGCTTTTAGACAGCAAATCACGAGAAAAATAATTCGCAGGTGAGCGGTTTTTCAGGAAATTATACATGTATTTTAGCACAAAAAAAGCGAGTAACTTTATTTCAAGAGTGGCCCTTCTCGAGAAAATATGGGATAGTTAATTCCTCGCGTATATTTAGGAATCTACAGTAGTTGGCCACTTGCTGGAAACAGTACATTTATTGGCATCTAACTGACAAACTTTATGCTGAGTGCACTATTTAACCACTAGCTAGCATTCATTTTATTTGTGTGTATGAATAAGCGTTTTTTTGTACCATTGAACACTGTGACTGAAGTAGGATTGTAGGACATTGATTTTATTAAATAGGGCTTCGACAAAAAATCTATGTGGACATAGTTTTCCCCATTCATAAAGGAGTTGTGTATTGTCATTTAATTGGATCAATTCCCAGTCACCTTGTGTCAAATAAAGTTGATCGGTGAGGTCGTGGAGTAGAAAAATATGTGAATCAAAAAAATGCCTATTGATTGATATTTTACAAGTGCATGTAAACAAATAGGTGTTGTACTTTATCATTGTTAGGATTTGTTATAAAGGACAAAGAAATTATTGTTGGAAAAAACATCAAACACTTTAATAGTATACTGCTCTTGAAGGATGTGTTTTGTATTTATCCGACAATAATCATGGTCCTTTGCAGCAATACGTGTCTTCAAAGAGATTTTGTCAACAGCGGAATTGCACCATTTTATGATCACTTGACCTGCATCTGCATTCATGGTCTTTTGATGTACAGAGATGTAATTTTTTCACATCAAGTTTGGTATTCCAAATATTATAGCAACTTTTCTGGTAATAGGCCCCCTTACAGATATGTAGTTGTTACAAGTGTTCCATTTATGAAAAATGTCCAATATAATATTAAATGTTATCAAGCAAATTTTGCAGGATGTGCTTATTGTGGTTACCACAGAACCACTTTGCACTTTGCAGTGAAAACAATTTAGCACACTATTGAGGTTTAGCATATGAATACAATTTTCTAGCTAAATGCAGCTTGCAATGAGAATGTTGAGAAAACGAATTTAGCAGTGAACTGGGTTGATAATGTAAACCCAGGTCATTCAATACACAACAGGGAGACTCAATGTGGTTTATTGGGAGGGGTCAGAGGTTATCTGGTTTATTGGGAGGGGTCATAGGTTATCAAAGTTCTAATCTAACAAGATGTCATACTCACAGTGTGCAGCTTCTTGTTTACGAGTAAGCTTACATTAGGAATCTTTTGGGGCACAATCAAAAGCACAAATGAAACTCATCATTTATTGTATTGTAGGGTTTCTCTAGGGCTGCAGTAAACTTGTTTCCCTTTATTTTCCAAAGCTCAACAGCTGTTTTGAGTTTAATGGTTTGTAGGAAAGAAATAAAAGTCTTGATTTCCTGTATTTCTCTGGTAGGTCTTAGACAAATATATCGGAGCAATTAATCTTCCATTTGAAGCTTTTCTTTTCAGTTTGAGCAATTTGAGATGTGGTAAAGCAAGACCTACAGAGTGTTGCCTAGCAATGGAAAGATTTCACTTTAGTATTGAGCCTCTTATATTAGGCAGTTGTTAAAATAAGCAGGGAATTTGAAAATTTGAAGAGGTTTCTACCATTTCTTCATAATTTTAAGATTCTCCATTAAATATTTGCAACATTTAGAGCTAATGTGTATTGAGCCTTGCATCCATTTTTTGTTTGTTTCATTTTATCCTTTCATATACTGTCATCAAATTCTCAAAAGTATTTGGAATGTTTGTGCAGTGCCAAAACAAATATAACATTGATGCAATAAAGGTACACTGTACACTTAGTTGACAATTGCATCTAAGAGGGGAATGTCATAATTAATATAGAGGAAAATGTAATTTGTGTTTTTCATGACATTAAGACCAAAGGAGGTTGAGCTATAATATGCAAGAGAACAAAGTTAGAGGCAGTGTCTTTGTAGATAACGTCCATGTATATCGAAGACAAATCTTTTTGTGTTCTCGGTGGATCTTTCCTGTCAGAAGAAAGTCCTTTGAAGACCGAACCCATTCTTGGATAATATCTCTTTGAAATGGAATATTTTGAAATCTTTTACTTGGCATTGGAGATAAAATTGGCCCCTTGCTTGTGCAAACAATTTCATTACAGGAGAGTCGGCCAATCAGATAAAGAGGAGACACTTTCTCAATGTCAGTGCGTTTGATGTCGATTTCAGGTGTGTAACTGATCTAGAGATCTATCGAGTGATCAGTTTCATTCATATTTAGTTACACTGTTGCCCCGCCATTTAAAAAATTATAAAGTATGGCTGTAATTTGTGGTTTATCAGCTTTCATCGCAGTCTTTTCCCTTTCTTGGTACTTTTGTACATTAATTTGCGAAGGATTTTTTTTCTGCTAGAATGACTGAGCAATTCCAATTCAAAATCCTGAAGGTGTGTGAGATTGAATGTCATGTTTCGTGTTAAGGCCGAATTCAATTTTCCCATGTGCAAAGCATAGAAGTATTTTTTATAAAAATTTACCCAACCTTAATTTCAATATTGCCCTGACATCTTCATCAATTTTGCTTGAATTACTTGATATGACAATGTTATAATGTAGATTTTGTCATTCCGTGCAAATGTTCCATAGATTATGATGCATTAGTTAATTGATTTTTATTCAGTGTCTGCCACCTGACTATTTTGTAAAATATTCTAGGTTGGAATTTTTTTTATCTCATCTGTTTACTTTTTTCTCGATGCCTTATCAAATTTCTGTGAAATTGGGATACTTTTTAATCATTTATATTGTTTGTCAAGAACAGGTGAAATTCAAGGCTCTTGAATTCTCAAAATGTTGTTTTCCGAGGGTTTACAAAAAAATGAATAGTGATATGATGGTTTAATGAGTAGAAGTCTCATGTGAGATAATTCGATCTCGCAATGTCAGGTTTCCGTGATGACATTTCAGATTAATCTCGGAGAGCAAGTAGTTTTTGAATTTTTCATTATTTTTTTCTCTTCAGTGAAACAATTAATTTAAATTACAAAAAAAAAAGATCTGCCTCGATTTCTGCAAATCATTACAGATTGGATCGTTTATTGTTTTCACTGCATCAATCACCAAGAGGTGTGTTGATTAGCCAGAAAATGAGGTCATACATCAACAAAGTTCAAAGACGAGGGTGATCGGTTTATTTGCATTCAAGAGTTTTTTTTCTGTTTTTCTTTTACCAGCAGGGCTACTTTATCTTGTTTACTGGAAAGGTTGCACAGCCTTTAACAGATGAGATATGTTTTTTGGAGGTTTGTTTGTTTTGTTTAAATAAAAGGTTACGTGGACTTGTTTAAGTAAAAGTGGCAATGTATGTTGAATTTTTTTCCTTTGACAGAGAACCAGATTATAGAATTTATAACTAATGAAAGATTTGTAATAAATTTCCCATTGTATTAAAAATAATTTGTTAGAGAAAAAGTTTTACAAATCTATGCTTGCTAAAAATTTTTAGGGAAACAGCATCCCCCAACAATTTCTTCTCTCTCAAGAATTTGGTGGATGTCCAATGTAGCAAAGTTTGAAAGGAGTGTATGTAATTATGGCATAAAAAACTGCATGCCTGCTTTTCAGTACTATTGCCGCCAACTGTCACTTTGTGTTAGGGCTATTTTTCATCAGCGCTAGAATTTTCTGACACTATGTAGGGTCACTAAGGTAGTACAGAAATACGCAAATTCCAGGTTGGTTATTAACAACATTGGGAGGTTTTAAGTACATTAGCATGTAGGTAAATGAATACTTCATTGTAAACAGTAAACAATACAGACTATTTTTTATCTGCTTATAGAAAGGGTCGCTCATAAAATTCATTCATTACATTAGCATAAAACAAAAAAGGGTTACCAAGTTCTTTGAATATAGGCATGGGCATCATTTGAGAAAAGAGAGAGAAATGGAGAGTCCTAAGAAATGGGCACTTTGATGATAAATATAACTTGATTAAGACCCACAGTATTGACAAAAGAGTGCGTCTTCCTTGAGAGAAGGGAAGACTTTGGACATTATGGAGAGAAATATTGCCCAATTAGACGTAGAATTGACAGGATTGGGGGGAGATTTATTGAGAGATGGATTACACTCAGGCTTCCTAATGTTGTACCATTAGCGGTCCTTCTCAATCTTCTCAGGGAAAAAAAGCACTGAAAATTGTCGAATATTGATGATCAAATACATGTCTGCAATGCATAAATCTTTTATCAACAGAATGACATTTAATGCGGTAATGCTTTAAATGTGCATCTCGAATGACAAGTATGATGTATTGCCTCATTTTTCTCTTAGTCTGTAATTATCTACATGTAAGGCTGGGATTAGTGGGGGCTTCTCATTTGTTTTGGAAAAACTTGGGGTGAGCTAATTCTTCCCTGGCCGCTAATTGCTGTGACAATCACGGTTATCTTTTGTTCTATTGAACAGCTGCTCTTGGTAATAATCCCTTCCTGTATTTGAAAAAAAAAAATGTCCCCTTCTGCTGAATTACAGAGCAGGGGTATTAACAGAGAGGGATTAAATAGTGGTGGATGTTTTATTAGTAAAGTAGGGAAAAACCAACAGAGTAGATCAAAAGATACTTGTCATGTTATTGTCATCTCATAAGCGAGGTGATTTCCAATCACAAAGTCTCAGAGAGAAAGATAAAAAGGAACGATTTTCCACTGAACAACTCATCAGATAGGAAGAAAGCATTGCATCAGTATAAATCAAAATTGATGAGAGCAAGGGCCATTGTTTACAGTTGACTGGCCAAGTTCTTTTATGAATTCCTTCACACAAGTAAAAATGAGAAATTAAAAAAAAAAAGAGAGAAGAAAGAATTGCTCTAATGAAACATCAAATGGATCTGTTTTATTTTCTTCCAATATTGTTTTGCGATAGTTACAGTTTTATGATTGCTTGTCGAGATTTTACGGCAACTGCACATCCTTTGAAATATTTATCTATGCATCTCATAAAAGGGGGAAGAAAATATTTGCATTTAATATGTATGCGTTATGTTTGACAAATTGGTCGTTATTTGTACATCTGTGCAAGTCGGTATTGGGCTGGATGACAAAATTTGATCTTCCAATCTGTTTCCTTTAGATGCTTTGAGGTCCCCAGCCAAAGGCAGAACTCCTTTTATTTGCACGAGTTCTTACTATAATGCTATTTAATTATTAACACATTTTAGTGCCATATGCTACCATTAATTAATAAATTAACTCGAGTCCTCTATGGTGCTTATAAGTTACCTTTAATTAAAAATTTAAACATAATTTTCAAATTTCTTTTGGCAACTGCAGACTATGACATCAGAAAATACATATTGCATTTTCCATAACATTTCAAGTATACATGTATTTTAAACATTATGGCATATGCTTGTTCTTTTAATATATGTATATTTTTAAAACTTTAAAAATGCATTGTTGTTTATAAGAAAATTAAACGTGGGTCTTGAGATGAAAGCTCAGCTGTTGCAATTTTCTTGATGCATTTTTTACGTTTCTGACATCACATGTAAATAGTTTAGTTTGTATTCCTCTACTCATGTCATTAGGCATTAGAATGAAAAAGAGCAAGAAAATAAGGCGAGTTTCTCTGCATTGCAGAATTTAGAAAATTCAAATATCTACGAGTGACTTCATCAGATTGATGGGTTTCCCTACAAAAAAAAAAGGAAAAAAGAAAGCAAGAGAGAGGAACAAGAACTAACATCGCTTTCTGCATTTTTGGCCTTTTGACATTTATCAAAGATTGTATGTAGAATGTGGATATTAGTCACAGATTTCATGTCTTACATCTCTAGAGGAGCCAAGACCTCACAGAGGGAACTTGTAAGAGCTACCTCCCTTTATCAGAGTTACGGGTCTTGTCCAATTGGTAATTTATGAGAGGGGGTGTTGTAGCCGCAAAAGATCTAAGGAAATCTGTTGGCATTTATCACATGAATACCATTTGTACTCTTATTTTATTACATTTGTAACAGATGAATGCAAACAAGAAAAAAAAGATCTTTCATTTTTGAAAAAAAAGGACTGAGGATTTTTTTTATAATTATGTTGCCAAAAGAAATGAGAATTTGAATAGAGTTTGGGAGGGTCTTGCATTGGTGACCGTTTTTTAACCTTTTAAATGTTTTAGATATATAGATGTATATTGGACAGTTCAAAGCAATATGTAGATATTAATCTCCAATTTGTCCTTTTAAGCATTGCAAGGGTCCGCTCTTTTCGGGAAAAGATCAATGGAAACTCTATCTGGGAATATTATGATAGGACAGGCTGTGTTATTACCATGTAATAGTTAAATCTCTTTGTAATCGGAGTGTTCAAAGTAAAAACAGGCTTTATGGAATATTAATTGAGGAATATTGGGGACAATTATCTAATCCATCAGAAATTCATTACGCTATTGTCCTGTGATATAGCCAGCCCCCGTGGCTGTAGCCACTACTTTCGAGGCTGACTATTGCAAGATATAAAAGGTCGACTGGCAGAAATCAAAATGGTGAAATCAATCGCAGATGACTGATCAAAGGAGACCAGCCTGTTTATTTGACCAGTAATGGGTCAGGACTAATCCACAGCCAAGATCAGCATAGAACCAGGGGATTGGGGCCTATATGAGATGTCGGCCATTGTGGAGACCAACAATCGAGCAGGCCAGAAAATGTAGACGGGATTTATGTTTCTGACCCTTTCAAAGGAACAAATTTATCTCTAATATCACATGCTAAAATACATGTTTTTTTGTAATTTTTGCTGAATTAAATAGGCTTTAAAAATTTTTATTTTTAATCTGCTTAGAAAAAGATGCTGGATCAAAAAAATATTTTCTTTGATAAGTTGGTGCAGTTGGCTCTATGGTGTAGAGGTATGATAGTGCAGATTATGTCTTGTTTTCAGTATGCTGATACAATTATCAAGGAGGCAAAAAAAAACTCTTTTTCTAGGTTTGTCATTCAAAAACACTTAGTGCAATTCATTTAATACTTCTGAATGCACTGTATTTGGCAATTGTCGAAAGACTTTGATGTTATGGTGATAGTAAAGTTTTATTTCTGGTACATTAATTGACATGAAATAAAAGTTTCGTATGGTTGTGTGACAAACTTGTGTGTTTAAGATAAGGATCAAAACTCAAGCACACTTTAGATGATATCAAAAATTACCAGTTATCTTAAAGTGAACTTTAATGTTTTGAATTTTAAATTTGCCTGTATACTTCAATGAGATGGTAAATACCAGTATATCTATACTGTATCTTTGTTTTTAATAATGGTAAAGTAAGAATTTACATTAAAGTTAAATGCTTGATTGCTTCACTTCTAAATATATATTGCAACATACTTAATTTAAAGCCATATATGGCGTATGTACAATGAAAATTATTAGACTAAAATTATAAGAACTTATTATCTGTATAACTACTTTATATATAGATAGAACTTTTCCGTAAATTACAAAATCTAAGTCAATTGCGTTATAAAGATATCACAATTTAATTTGGATGCTCGGAATTTTCTCCGACTCGGAAGAAAATACAAAAGACTAATATAACACATTACAGAGAAGACAAAATCGTATTATTAGATGAAAAGATGTTGTTCTTTGTGTTCAGAATTTTATTCAAAGCTTTAATTTAAATGTACTAACTATATGTCTTTACTTAATTTTGTATTTTTCAAAAATATATTTTTTTGATAAGTTACGCCATATATGGCTTTAAAGTTTAGTGAATTTATCAATAAATCTTGTGATGAGGTAAAAAATATACTTTTCATTTTACCTGGTAACTCTATTTTACATCATCAAAAGTATAAAAATATTGAGCAAATAATACCAAATACTTGTACATTCATTATCTCAAACATGATGGAAGCAAGAGAAAACTAAAAGATGTGGAGGTTAAAAATGCTTATAAAGAACAAGTGGTTGGACTTCCAAATCAGTTTGACATAATCATGGTATTCAAGATATCAGTGTTTGAGATATCAAAGTTCAACTGTAGTGGAATGGAGTTAATTAAAGATGGAAAAACATAAAGTGCTGTAAGCATGAAATATGGTCTTTTTTAGATAAACCTGCTATTGCCAATAACACGTTCATTTATACCCAAAGTTGTCAGAATTTTTATCTATATCTAGAATGTGAGTTATTCCATATGATGTTTTTGGGTGATATTGATCTCTTTAAATGGGGGCAGAAATGATTTGATGACCGGCCACCGTTTGAAGCCGTTTCTTTGATCATTTGTTTATTGTCTGGTCTCGTAGTGAAAATCCGCATTCGCCTGATGTTGCCATCTACTGAAATAACCGCTCGACTCGGGCTTTTTTCCGAGATAGGGGGAAGTATGTATCTGATAAATGTTTTTTTATGAAATAAATAATATTCAGAGCCAGGCAGACAGCACGAGGTTGACTCGTTTGATCTTTCTGCGAGGGATTAGTGCACCGGCTACAACCCTTCGGATTTCGGAAGTCGAAAGAATCTCGCAGAGGCATCTGCAGGCAATGAAGCTGTCAATAGTTTTATTTTTAAACTTGTTTTTTAAAAGAATTTCGCACAATAGATTTTTTCTGCAGTCTGTATGATAGTTTTTTGTCCCATTCTCAGTTGATGCACTGGGGATTTCGTTTCTATAAAGGAGATATTGCATGAGCTTTATTTTGTCAGTTGGGATTGACATACCTAGCTGTTATGGTGTATTAACTACATATTAAGCATAAATTTGTTTCCCAAGTTTAGTGACCCAACTTCATAAGCTGTTGGGTCACAATACTTGTGACACAAATTTATGTTTTATTACAATAATTATATGCATCTGCCCTCTGAGAATTGGACTTAATTTTTTGCTCTCATAAAGGGCATCACTGGGATAATTTAGGAACATTCATGGGAAATGAGCCAGGTTAGCAAGTCACAGTTTATGTAAATGGTTCATAATGATGTGGGGAGTGAAATTTAGTGTCGTTCCATGTATATTTTATCTGCACAGTAGCTGTCTTCCACTGTTGACCATGAATGACATAACCTCTGAATTTCAGTCAATCTGCAATTATAATCATGATATTTGCCTTCTATTTCTTGCTGCAGGGTCTGGTCCTTCAGAATTTTTTTTCAGTCTTTTTGCATCGCTATTGTCTGTACATGTTAAGGGGTCCTGCATTTGTACAGTATTGTTTAAGTTTGCTTGCACTTTACAGTTTTGTTATGATACTTAGTTAGTTACCTTTTTTCAGCACCTGTGCAGCTATCCACACAGGTGTTAGGGAAAATGGCCAAATCTTTTGTAATTGTCTTTAAAGAAGATTGATTTAAAGCAAAGGGGAAAATTTGTTTGAAATACTTAAGTATTTTTTTTATGTTGCCTTTGAAAACGTTGAGATACAAGGTTTAGAAACTTTTAAGGCCAATTAGTGGTTGTCTTTGCTATGTATTGCCGTGGAAGCTTTTTTGAAGCTCTAAATGCTTAAAAGATTCTGTAGTGTATAGGGAGGATTTTTTACAAGGCATACTTTATCCCGGACCCATTGATAAAAAAATTAATCCTTCCTTGCAAGTGCTTCAACAAGGTTTAGGCTTTTGAGAAAAACAGCTTTATTATTCTAAAATGGATAATTCTATTTTATCCATCAAAAAGACTAGATAAGTTTAGAACCTACTGGCTCGGATTTTCTAAATAGCATGTAGCCTAGTATCGGTATCAATTTGAAATTTTCATGCCAGGATAAAGCAGAATTTACTGCATTTAAATTCTTTGATAATTTACTATTAAAGACATTTTAAAAAGAATACCAGTTTGATTTGCCCAAGCAAGCTGTCTACAGCTTGAAATGCCTTTTCATAAATACATTGAAATTAATATGATTAACTTGTCATGTGATTAAAATATTAATTACCAACAACTGAAAAGAAATGTTTATTCCTTTCACATTCTTTTTTAATAAAAAAAACAAACATTTTAAAACTTTGATGGATAGTGATAGAAATCAAATAAAAATAATTCTGTGGTGTATGCATGCATGTGTAAGATTTTTTTTCTCTCTGAATATAATCATGTCTCCTTGTACTTCAGCTGATCTGTAATAAAATCATATTGTCTGATTAATTTCAAAATACCTTTATATATACACAGAAAAATGAATGATTTATGCCTTGCTCTACATGGTTTATTTTACGAGAACATAAAAGTCTTTCTGCATTTGTTTTCAAGCTCTTAGAAGTGTATTTTGTCAATTCTTATAGCATCCTTTTATATATATAGTGTTTCAATCCTTGCTTTGAGAAGAAATTGTTTATTAATAAGCATTAGGGTACCTATTCTTCATCAGAAGTGCATTAATTAAATATTGAATACAAACCACTGACTCTGTCAAGCTCAGTGAGAAAAGATCAGACAGAATTGAATGGAATTGTTATTTCTCTTTTAACATTTTATTTCTCTTTTAACATTTTAAAATTGTCCTTGGAGATTGCCTGCACATTGTTTTAACACTATTGAGAGTCTGATTCGAATGATCATAAAAGTGAAATAAAAGCTTTTGAACTTTCATTCTAAAAGGAATAAGTAAGAAAATTCAGTAAAAATTCAGTAAAAAATGTCTAGTTGTATTACTTGAAAGAAACAAAGAGCCCTCATGGGGTGTAGAATATATATCTTCCTTTTATTGCATTATGTTATTGCCTTTCATTTTACTTGTTAGATCTTTGATTATATATAATGATTTTATTTGTATGTAAAATTTTTTTTTATCTTTGAAAAATTGATGTTGCACAAGGTTTGAACATTCTCTTTTGAGTCCTCATCTTATACAAGGCTGCAGTTGATTTACTCCCCTTTTGAGAATTACATGACTGCATAGAAAATTGTCAACCCTCTGCACATTTAAAGTGCTAAGGTTCAGTACTTTATGCACAAAAATGACCTTAGCTGTCAATATACCGATTTAAATCATTTATCACATTAAATCAATTTCAATTTCTGAATTGTGAGTTAATTGTAGGGAACAATTAGATAATGGGCTGTTCTTGATCTAGTTGATAAATTGAAGCCAAGGGGCTTAAATGTTAATTGGTATTATTTTCTGATATTAAATATATCTGGAAAGTTTGTAAGGATTTGACATTTCTCTCAAATATTCTGATATAGTTAAGGTATCAGTGGATGGATTTAGGTCAAGGCTAGAGATGTATTGGACGAGCAATTTAAGGTTGATTCTAGATATTAATTTGATGTTCAAAGTCATTAATAAATGACTAGCAATTGCATCTCCATATTCCTTTCAATTAACAGAAGTTGCTATCTTTATTTGAGTTTTAATGAACAAAAGAATAAAATTATGATTCCTGCAAAATGTCAATGCTGACAAAAGCAGATTTCTTAGTCTTTTTAAATTGACAGGACTGGATATATTTTTCTTAATTGATTCTTTGGAAGTGAAGTGATTTTATAGATATAGATGATGGCTATATAAATGTAATGCATATATAGTTGTACTTTTGGCTTTGATAGGCTGGGCTTGAAATAGTTCTCCCTGACATCAAAAGGCATTTTTTTTATGTGCAACTTGATTTTCAATTGATCTGTATCCACTTTTTTTGTCGAGGAAGTGTTTTACATTAAAATTTTTGCCAGTGATAAGATCTGATGTGAAATAATGTAAGAGATATATTATTGCTTTTATTGCTTGATGGTTATCTAGATTTTTGTGAGTCATGTGTCTTATATACATTTAGGAAACATGATTGACTTCCCAATCAGCTGATATGTTAAGATGCTTTTTAGATCATATATCGTCAGACTTCTGAAATCCACTATTGATGCTTTGATCTTATTTGATCTTATTATTTATAATGTTTGTATATATTTTATTTATATGTTTTCCTGTTTTGAAGAATATTTATCTAAATGTTATGTTTGATTTGCACTTGACATCTAAAGGCCGGTATACACGGTAAGATTTGTATTATAAGATTTGTATTATAATACAAAATCTTACTGTGTATACACTCTTAATACACTGTATCATAAGATTTTTTGAATCTTATAAAACTGTATTAAGAATAGAGCAATGCTCTATTTCCTAATACAAGTCTTAACTCACCTTTCACTTTCAACCAATCAAATGTACTCACATCGGGGGTCATCCTATTTATATCATTACTAAATAAAGCACATGGTAAATAATAACGGCCGGATTTTCGAGTAAAGATATTGAAAAAAACTCGTGGTTTTATGGGAAGGGGAAGAAGAATTGTAGAATATATCAAGCTGTAGCTACCACAGAAAAGATGCTGGAAGCAGAGCTTATTATTATCGTTTTTATTATTTTGACAGAGAGAGAAATATGGCTGGAGAAAACACGTGGGAATAATAGTTTATTTACAATCTTATAAGATATGTATTAGCGTGTGTACAAGAAAGTATTATAATACAAAAGTATTATAATACTTGTATTATACTACAAATCTCATCGTGTATACCGGCCTTAATATGTATCCATTTCCAAAAGCTTTTATTCATTTGAAAATTTACACACAGTGGAAGAGTTGTGTAAATTAAATTTATTTGTTGAAATGAGTATCTTATTATTATCTTAATAAGATGAATAAAAAGCTAGGATATAAAATTTGGCAAATTTTGCAGAAACTGTTATTGCTTAATATGAGCACTTGAGCACATTTTTCCTCCATTGTTAAAAGTATCTCAACCATCAGAATGAAAATAAGCTGTTAAACAGCTTAAAACCATGACTTGATTCTTCTGTGTTTCTTAACTCTTCATTTGCCATTTGATCTGCTTTGATTCCTTAGAAATTGTTTACAATTTGAAAAATATTTACACGACTTCAGTGTCACAATGTTGATAATTCTCTTTGAGAATTTTGGCAAAGTCTTGGGAAAGCAAAGAGATGGAGAGAGAATTACGGTTTTTGTGTTCCTCTTGGATGATGTATATATTAGAAGATATAAGAAAACAGGGCTGGGAATTATGATTAAAATGTTCCAAGTTCTTCATCAAAGATTGAAGTCAATTGCCATTTATTGGGCAAACAGTGGCGGGGCTAGGTGATGACAAGACTTTCTTTGATCCTGACAATGTGGCCGACCCTCAAATAAGAGTCATGGTGCTCATCAATAATGCATATACCAATCTGTTTGATCAGAGGAGAGGGGCACTTATGGGGGAAATGTGATTAGAATGATTTTGTGCCTGCAGGGAAAACATTAAATGTCAACCGGAAAAAGGGGGATTTTTAACTTGGAGAATGTACGTCTGCTTATGCTTTTTGGCCATTGAGCAAGATCTGGTGATAGCTGTGGGTCTATGAGTCAATTCATGGTCAAGTTAATGGTCCTGGTGAGTAAGAGACATGGACTTGGCTATGCATGAGTCAATAAATAGAAGATTTCAATATTTTGCTTTAATATGTGCTTCAGATATGATGTATGATTAAATGAATAGACAAGATCCATCAAGAGCACTCAACAAATGAGTCTAGGGACCCAGGGGCAGAGATTTTGTAGGAATAATGGTACAATTAAATGATGATCTGAGCAGATTAGTGGAAGAATAAATTGTGAATGGTGACAAATGGGGTTTTGGAGATGCTTGGGTGGAAGTTTTTATCTGCTTGGATTGAAATTGTCATACATCAAATTTCCCTGAAGAAATATAGCGATGTCCATTGAAATGCAAATGAAGAAGGGCTACCTTTTTGTTCGGTTATTTTGAAGATGTAAAAATGCTTGAAATTTGCTTAACAATGAAAATTATGTTTGATGAAGGGAAAAGCCAATTAATTTAAAAAGATATAATGTTCAGAACAGGGACTGCTTTAATAAATTGAATGTATAGAAATCAAAGGAAATCAAAAGAGAGGAAAAAACAATGCACAGCAAAAAAATTGTAAATAATATGGATAAAAGCACTGGCAAATCAACTAAACATGCTTTAATATTACCAATACCTTTGAAAATAAAGAATAGAAATATTATACCAGCTGATTCATTTTATCTAGCTCTCAAGATATTAGATGAAGTTATGCATACTTCCAATAGGCTAAATTTTATTTTCATCTTCAGAGATAAATTTCATGAAATTGTGGCTAATTCTATGAAAATGATGAATTACTCAGACTTTTGTGTATATAGTGTCAAAATGCCAAATCATTCACTGACACCAGTATAGCTAGCATATCATATATTATAAATATGACCATGCAGTTAGAGAATTCATCAGTACGAATTCCCTAAATTTTGACAGGCATGTTATCCACAATCAAAGAACGTGGTTCCTGCCATGTCATAACATCTTGGAAGGTGTCCTCAGGGGTCCTGTTTTGCATATTTTCACAATGAAAACAAACATGGGAAACCGAATTCTATAATGCACTGGCAGAGGTGAAGAGAACAGAAGGGTCTATAAATTGTTCACTGTCGTGCATGTTTTACGGACATCGTACATGCATGTTGACACTTTAATTGACTAGCTTTTACAGGCTAGATTGTAAAAAAGAAGACTGAAGGCAATTACTCAAAGCCTCCTGACAACAGGTGTGAAAATATTGAGGGACTGTCCTATAGAGAGAAAAAAAAGGATATCATTATGGGCTGGCAAAAAGGTTTTGTTTGATTAGATAATCAACAACAGAGGGCCACACTCCTGTGTATACATAATCAATTAACACCCATTTTTCACTCAGTATAATCATTATTTTGAGAGGATTAATTAAAACAGATGTTCACATTTTCTGTGTAAATATACACCTCTATCTTTAACACACCCAGACCAGCTCTTTCATGGTTCAGCGAGTAATTAGTCGGGGCAATTTTGTATTTATCGGAAAAACATTTTGATAACAATCAATGTACACAAACAACACAACCAGCCTAAATTTGTACATCAAAATGCTTTTTGCCTTAGTTGTACGTGACCTTAAAGTATCAAGTCTTAGAGTATACTATGTATAAACATACATTCAGACATCAAGTCAAAGGTGATGTTCGCGGCTAATTAACGACTTCCATCTTCCTCTGGCGTGGCCCTGCCCTCTTTACCAGGAAGTAACCACCTTTGATACCTTCCCCCCAGTACGTTACTGTCTTTGATGTGGAGACACGGGGAGGAGAGTCGTTATTGATTCCTGTTACACTGATTGTGATTGGTAGACAGTCCTGTGTTTCTCTCTGATACTAACAAAGGCCACTCATAAGGAGCCCAGAGTTTTAATACTTTGCCACTGGTGGGCATTTTCTTCTTTATAAGGAATGGTTTTCTTAAATTCTTTAAAGGTAAGAATTTTGAATAGATTTGTTTATGTCTGTGTATCGTTTGTAAAAGGTTTTTGGTATACCATGGTGTGTTTTGGGAGAATTTTAAAATACTTGATTGTTTTTTTTTTCTTGATAGTTTCAAAAATTAGTTAACTTAAAAGAAAAAAAAATTAGGCCTGCATGCACACAAATTTAGCATGCAGATTTTAGATGTGTAAATTAACCAGACTTAATTGAAAGGTTTAAAGGGAGTTTGATATAAGGGGTAAAAAGACACTAATAAGAGATTTCATCTCTTCATTAAAGAATAAAAAAAAACCTACCAGGCAGAATGAGGTTTTCTATAAAGACATGTGGTTGTATACAAATCTTAATTACAGTTTTGGATGTGTGTGTGCTTTTGAGGTTTTTATTATCGCGGCTTGTTAAACATCTGAGCACTAAGGTGTTAACATCCCCATGCAAGCTTCAAAGGCTAGGTGTCCAAAAGGTAATAATACTCCAATCAGATTATGTCATAACAGATGTCAGGTTACATAACATCTTCACTCCAGAGGAGCTTTGATCGGCCAGCCAGGTAGATTATCTACCCAGGTAAACACGGGTCCTCTATCCATAGGTAAACACACAGGGCTCAAACACTTGCTGTCTAAACCATTCTACCTCAAATTGCTGGAGGAATGAGGGCAAGTCCTAAACGATTACCCTGGAGGGGAGCAATTCCGAAGATTTTGGGATTCCACAAAGTTTTGGGAGTAAGGATGATGATTAAACACTTGCCTCTGCGGTGGCTGATTTATTTTCTCTTTGATTCTAACTAGCGCCTGGGTTTGGTATGATGGTTCCTCTCTATAATGTCTGAACATTTTGCCAAGCATCTCTTTTGTAAGTTCAGAGGGAGTCTGAAACCAGAAGAACAAGTTTGATCAAATGACAGTTTTTCGATAATAATGTTGGCAAACTGAATGTTTTTCGGGCTTTTTGAAAAGTAGCAGCTGCCATTTTTGTAAGGATATGGGGGTTGGGATTATCAAAGTTTGGAGAATGTCGAAGGATTGGCAGTGAAAATTGTTAAAATAATAACACCAAAAAATAACAAGATAGATGGAATCTCTTTCTGACTTCAGCATTTTAGGTGCAGGTTTCTGAAAGTTTTGTCAGTTGAGATTTAATGTTTGAGCTGTTTCTTGAGATTTGCTACTGATACTGTGAACCATATGAGTCATTCTGATTTTTCTGTAATTTACAGGAACTATCAGTCAGCCTGGATAATAAAGGAGGCAACATTCCACTCCGAGGTATGTTAATTAAACAATATGTGTTAATTAATCTATAAGTTGTTTTCTGCGGAACTGAATTCTATCGCTCGATTGTCTGATAGGAAAAAATTCTAATAGGAAGGCAGATAATTAATGAAGAGGAGGCAAAAGGCATTGTTATTGAATGTTATCCTTCTACTTATTAATAACATTATAATAATGAAGGAATTTTTAATAAAAAGCCAAAATGAAAGTCAATTTTACAGACATTGCTTTTCATCAGAAGCATCCCATGAATTTTCTGATTTTATGGAGGATATATCTTGACTTGATGTGAGGGGAAGGAGCGTAGTTTTTGGTGATAAATGAATCTGTCATGGTACATGAAGTGTGTATTAATCATCCGGTGATTTTTATTCCAGTGGAACTCCCTCCTCAGAAGATGGACACAGAGAACTCCAAAGTTCTGGAGCTGGAGCAGGACTTAGAGAAATCTCCTCTAAATATTGAGGTAAGCATTTAAGACATGTTTTCTTTTTGAAAAAAAAAAATGTATTTTCAGTTTATGCAATTTGTGAATTAGATAATTATTTTGTATCATTTAGAAAGCAAAACCATTTTATTTTGGCAGATAATATGAATGGTGTATAGTATGAAAATATTTCCTGGTTATTTTTTTTGGGCTACGTGTTCCACTCTAATTAGGTCCAAAACACTGTCCGTAGGTGCTATGCCCATGGGAGTGAACTCCCTATAAGCTTTTGAAATTCAATCAACAGAGAACCTCATTTTGACACAAAATTTTTTTGGACATTGAGAAAAATCTATTCTATATAGGTGTTAATATTGAGCTTATTTATAAGATTTTCACTTCATGGTGCGTGGTATTTATCCCAGGGAAAAATAATCAAACACAACACAGTATAAGTGTTAGAAAGAAAGATAGAAATCACTGCTGTATACTTCCATAGAGAAAATACTAGTATGTAAATAAAATGATCAATTATTTTATCTTGGTTTATTAAAATGTTAAGAATACTTGAACTCATTACAAATTGTGTAATATACTGTGAATTTTAGGGGGGGGGGGGGGGTGTCAGAATAAAATCCATTTACTGAAACTTGGTTTTCAGATCTTTTTATTGGATTTGTGAGAACCAGTGTAGTTGACATTAATTTCATTGAAAATTATTTTCAAGTGTGATTTATAGAAGATGGTTTTGATCCATTTTTAATTTTTTTGAAAGAAAAAAATGTAAAAGGTTGTTGGACTATATTAAAATGAATTTTTGATTTGAGAAAAAAAGTTGTCATTTGAATCGAAAAGTCGGTGAAGTGTGGAGGTACCCTGAAAGTGGAATTAAAGTGTTTTTCAATATTCATTTGTCAATTTCCATTATCTGATTCTCTTGTAAAAGTACAGAGAGTTGGGTCTAGCGATAGTGCAAAGTAATTCTATCTTATCAAAAGGATTTTTTTTTTTGGTCGTACATCGGTTAATGAAAACTTTACTTGAAAAAGTGTGAAATTAAATGAGCCATACCTTTAAGAGATATATCTGTCTTTGTGCACCAACCAAACAAGTTTGAGTGTAAGTATTCATGTAGGTATATGTGTTGTGGCTTTGTAATACAAGACCCCTTTGAAGTTATTGGAGGGTGATAGGGTGATAAATATCAATATTGAAGAAAATTGAGGGTGTTAGTGTGATAAATATCAATATTGTAAAAAATAAATAATTTGAATAAAGTGTTCTATTTTTAAACACAATTCAAAAGAAATGAGGTATTGAAAAATGATAAGAAAGCAGAATTAATTATCCGAGTTAGAGGGAAAAGGGGAAAGGGTTGAGGTACCTGGGTATTAGAAAGAGAATTAAATTTCTGTAAAGACTTTTCCCCCTTTGCAGTAAAACTTGATTATAGCGAAGTCACTGGGACCTGTGAAATTACTTCGCTATATCCGTATAAGGAATTTGTTAAATTTATATAGCTGGGGATCCAAGATAACTTAGATATAATTAACTGTGCATTTGCAATATCTGTGTTTGTACTTAATGAGTTTTACTGTATTCCAAATCGGTATGTTCTGACTAAAAATTGCCATAAACAGGTGGTTTTTAAGGACGAATGGTAGGGGAAAAAGGAGAGGTATTCAATGAATCAAGAAGATCCTGTTGCCTCAAATAAAATGGCAGGTGTCTGTCTCTAGTACCATTGTGTGTCAACCTAGAAACACATTTGGTCAGTCCCCAACAAAGCAAATCGTAAAAATCACTTCTAAGGAAATATGAAGCAGGATGAAGCATTCTTGTATGGCATTTATGTGCTAAATTTTCAACCTAACTACAACTTCCAAAATAACAAGTAAGTATTGAGTTCCTTTGAAACGTACATAAATAAGTAATAAAGGCCCAGCAAGAGTCAGGGAAATAAAACTGCCATTCTCCCCCTGAAGCCGGTGTCACGGTGACCGGGGAGAACATGGCTTGGTCATTAGATGAAGTGAAGTGTCCAGCTTTTGATGTCCATAGTCCTCCAATATTGATGACTTCTGAGAATTAATTGTTTACAAGCTGTCCTCGGTGTATTTAAAGGGGGGTCTCTTACCTGAGAAGGCAGGACGGAATATCATAAAAGGACGGAAATATGTAGGTCACCGTGTTTTATGTGTATACTGCTCAAAATTTGAAAGGTCCTGAATGAAATTTTTGTGTCATGCTTCCCAAGTGAATATGTCGTGGGCTATGCGGCACAGCCTAGTTTTCAAAAAGTACACGTAACATTTGCTAAAATATTGAAGGCAATATGTTCAATATTCATTAATTTCCTTCAATATCTAATGGGTTCTAGAGATGAAATTTTGAAGCCTCTATACACTGATACACATTAGTAAATTAATATTGAAATAATTATAGATATGGGTAAAATTAATGCATTGGGCAAAGAAAGTTTTTCTTATAAAAAATGAAAGCGTATCTTGGGTACCCACATTTAATATGGAAATGAAATCAACTGCTTCTGGTAATTAATGTATTTCCTTATCTTTTCATGTTTAAATTGGTGGTCAATTACCATTTGAATCCAATGAAATATTCTTTTTAAAACAGCTTGTGAATCTGGAGCTTCGACACCTGACAGCGAAATAAATTCACTGAACCGTGTGCTGCCGTTAAACAAACTACACAGCTATTTTCGAGTTCCGTATTAATATTTTATTGCTGCAACCATTTCTCTTTTTGTTATTGAACAAATAACACCCATTTAGGAAACTGTAATTGCCATTCGACCCACCGATTTGAGTGGGGATTATAAGTGAGAGATCTATTTCACCGATCTCACCTCGATTTTTTTTCGGTGCCCTTTAATTGCCTTTAGTTAATCATTTTTCATATGTTATGAATAGCATTGAAAAGTAAGTGGTATAAAAAATTAATATGGAATTCTTAAGAACTAAATTTAATTTCACCAAAAATAGATAGCTGGTCCAACCTTTCCTTTTTTCTGTGTAACTAAGGAGCATTCTAAGTGCAGGAGGGTTAATGCCGTTTGCATGTATAAATGACATACTTATTTGTGCAAATTTGATTCCCCTGTCCTAAAACTGAACACAAATTCCCTGAGGAAGTAATTATGCTACAGCAGGGACCTAAAGCCTATTATTTCACCATTCTTCATTAGCTGCCATAAATTGATTATCTCCATATGCCTGTTACTTGTGTGCATGTTTGTTCCAATATTAAGACACTAAAGTTCTCGGGCTGCAGCAGAAGATGCAAGCTCACACACAACATTTATTTTATTCATGGATGATTAATTCATCAATTGAATAAATGCCCCAACGAATAGCCAGAATCCACATTTTGCACACACGAGTTTGCAAATTGTTCAGATGTGTCAAATTTACCATCTCTTTTCTGTAGTATTTAATAATAGAAGGCAGTTTTATGGTAATGAAAGTGCACACAGGTGCTAAAAAGTGTGAATTATGAAAAAAAAACTTTTCAGTCTTGGAGACCTAAAGATCACTGTGAAAAAATAGAGTATAAGAGTATAATACTATATGTTTACTGTATGTGAAACTTAATGGATAACTTTTTATGCCCCCCTTCGAAGAAGGGAGGGCATATTGCTTTGCTGCTGTCTGTCGGTCTGTCGGTCTGTCGGTCCATTCAGTTTCCGTTCATTTTCTTCATAACCGTTGCCAATACTGAAATGAAATTTGGTATACAGATATATCACATGAATATCTAGGCCAAGTTGTGTTTTGGGTACGATCGCACCATTTTTGACAGAGTTATGCCCCTTGGACTTGGAAAAATTTCAATTATTTGCAGTTTCCGCTCATTTTCTTTGCAACCGTTGCACATACTGAATTCAAATTTTAAATACAGATATATCACATAAATATCTAGGCCAAGTTCTGTTTTGGGTACGATTGAACCATTTTTGACAGAGTTATGCCCCTTGGACTTGGAAAAATTTCAATTATTTGCAGTTTCCGCTCATTTTCTCTGCAACCGTTGCACATACTGAAATCAAATTTGGTATACAGATATATCACATGAATATCTAGGTCAAGTTTTGTTTTGGGTACAATTGAACCATTTTTGACAGAGTTATGCCCCTTGGACTTGGAAAAATCTCAATTATTTGCAGTTTCCGCTCATTTTCTTTGCAACCGTTGCAATACTGAAATCAAATTTGGAATACAGATATATCACATGAATATCTAGCTCAAGTTCTGTTTTGGGTACGATTGAACCATTTTTGACAGAGTTATGCCCCTTGGAGTTTGAAAAATTTCAATTAATTGCAGTTTCTGTTCATTTTCTTTGCAACCGTTGCACATACTGAGATGAAATTTAATATACAGATTAATCAGATGAATATCTAGGTCAAGTTCTGTTTTGGATACAATCGTGCCATTTTTGAAAGAGTTATGCCCCCTTGGACTTACAAAAAAATTCAAATTTGGGGGGAGGGGGGCATAAGTGTTTTACAAACATCTCTTGTTTTTGCAGGAGTTTGAGTGTGGTGTCCATTTTGAGGGTCTGGAGAAGAATAAACAGGAGTGGTCCTTTACTCTTTATGATTTTGATGGACACGGAAAAATCACCAGAGAGGTATAGTTAATTTGCCTTGTATGATTTAGATTAATTAATGATTCAAATCAAAAGTCGGATCAAGGTCAAGGGATAACAAGATGTATTAACAAAAAAATCAAAAAACCTTTAATGGGACAATTTTTATAATTTTGCACCATTGATGAGATAAATTATTGTGCTAAAGAAAGATTTAAAGAAATATTTTAGAGAGCATGAAATTTAAAAAACGTAGAAAATTTTTGAATAAATATATTTTCATACAGTATTTGCCAAAAACAAAAAAGAATGTGATCCCTGTTCATAAATGATAAAGAGTAGGATACCCCAAGTTAACAGGTGGAAGCCTTATCAATTTTATAGCTGCGCACAGAAAAAAAAAGAATCGGCAGCTGCTGGCAAGATAGGGGGGACAGGTTTATTTTTTTCCAATGGAAGATGGCAATGTTCAGGATGATCAAAGAGCAGCCCTGAATTATATTGTTCATGTTAGATTTAGTCTTGTTGTCATTTATTCATCCAAGGTTTACTGCAAATTGAATATTATGTACACAGCTGATTAAGCCCAAAAGGACGGCCAGCCATTTTAATTGCACGTACCAGTAAGATATTGGACAAGGTTTGCGATAAGCTCTGGGGGGAAAAAAACAAATCTATGTGTTTGAAGTTGCGAGTGTATTGACGGCCCTGCATTCCAGCTCGGTGCAACGGTTTCTGAGTAATCGGCATTATTAAGAAGATACTCTTTAACACAAGCACCGGTGGGATTTATTTCCTATCTGTGTATTAAAGTTAGCCCTTGTCTTAGGTATGCATCAAAAGGGTACTTTGTATGCCTCAGTGCAAGCTCTAGGCAAATATCCATCTGTCATAATAGTGCATCTTGTCGGGAGGAAGAAAGGTGATAGGGGGAGAATGAGAAAACAGTTGTGGTGTTTCTCTCTGTGTAGTGAGCAATAGATCACAGCCTGCCTTCACCTGCTGTGGTACTATCACACAGCTCTCCCCATAGACTGCAGATGAATAAGGGGAAGGGTGTGGAAAAAGGGAGAATTAAAGAAAGAACTGAAGAGAGTAGAAAATATGTTTAGAGTCCCAAGTGTAGGGTGTTGTGAACTGTTTGATGTTTGAATATTATTAAAGAGGTTTTAAAAGTGTCCCAAAAACTAAATGATGAAACAATAACTTCCATTTCTAAAAATAATTATATTTGTTTGCTTTATTTGCAGGATTTGTCCAGTTTATTAAAAGCTTTATATGACGCTGTGGGTTCTTCCATCAAAATTCCTTCCAATGGAACAAAAACTCTTAAACTAAGGCTCACTGTGGGGCAGGACAACACACAACTGTCAGAAAACAAGACCCCTACCAAGGGCAAAAAGGACAAAGTCAAGGACAGTGATAAGGTCAAAGACACTCCCAAATCAAAAGAATTTGCAAAACTGAACAATAATCTTACTGCCACTCATGTTCAACTGCCTGCAAAGCAGTGCAATAGTGACTTACAGGAAAGGGTGAAAGGACAGTGTCAAAATTCCTGTCAGGTCAAAGGTCATAACCCCTGTACAACTCATGGTCAAGATAATGTGTGTTCTGGATCCAAGAGGATTCAACTGACATCACAAGAAAGGCAACAGCTAGTGGAATTGGTTCAGGAAAACATGGAAAGAAACCATGTGAAGCAGTTAAGGTAATTATTGTGTTTTAAATTATGTATGTCATTACACATCTTTTTTGATAATGCTATTTCAGGGTATAAATGTTGACATACTGGTATGATTCAACTAAAAACGAGACAAAAGACATCACACAAGATTTTTTTTTTTTGGGGGGGGGGGGGGATTCAACATTTTGATTGAAAACATTAGGTTAATGGGAAGAGGAAATGTGGGATGAATTGTGCATCCTAAAAGGACAGAGAAAAAAAGATGAATTTGTGATTGCAAAGCTACATCAAACTTATTAGGAGATTGAATAGGAAAAAAATAGATAGGGAAGCTAAAAGCAAACTCATGAATCAACAGAGAGCTGTCATCAAAGCAGATCTATGGATAGAATTTGGCCTGGCTGTTCTGTGAAGTATCTCAGAACTGTTATGTTCAAAGATATCCAAATAAAACACTGATGACACTCATTGTTAAAAGCTTTGCCTCTAGGGGACACCAAAAACACTCTCAACTTCCCCTCTCTTTCTCTCTCTTGGGGGAGGAACTCTGATGCCCCCAAAAAGGAAATTTCTTTTTAATCATTCTTTTTAATGTCTGAATACAGTGTATGAATGGAAGTTCAGTTGTGTATGTCAGTAGGGTTGTTATGGGTGTCTTGACAAAATAGGAATTTGGCCCTCTTTCATGGTTGTGTTAATGAGTGTAATGGAGATGAAATACTTAGTTGAATTAAAAAGTTTCAAGGAAAAGCAATCAAGGGATAGGTATTTTTCCTGGTGTGTTTGTGTTTCTTCGAGATCAAAACTCAGTCTCTTAAGTCCACTGTAGATTTCCCTTCAAAGGGAAGATCAGGGAGAAGAAATAAAAGAGAATAATTTTGGAGCTTCAAAGGTCCGCAAACCTGACATGTGCCTTTATACCGCCGTTTTCATTAAGAGAAGAAAAAAACACAAAAGTATGAAAAGTCATTTTTCACAATGACATCCTTTTAAAGGAAAGAAATTAGGAATCTTGTGTGGCTATTAATCGGCTTCAAAGATAATGTTTGGCTTTGTGTAAATTGATTATGATCTTGGGGAGATTTGTCTTATGACTTATTCAAAGACAAAAAAACAGGGAAGCTCAAAGAGAGATAAATTAGGAATTTCAAAGATCTTTAGTCGCAACAAGAAAAAAAATCCTAAATTGAAGCATCTTTGGTAGAAGATCCAGCTTTATTTCAGTATATCATACGGTTTTTTTTCTCTTTTGCCTTCAAAGGATATCCTCTGATGAAGGAATTGTCATCTATTAGAGAGGACAATTTTCATATAAAAGAACTCTTTCAAGATACTGATTTCAAAGAGTAAATGATATTAAAGAGGCTGGACTCTTTTTTCCATTTTATGTCTGATCTTCAGAAACATTCGTCTTTGTTCTGTCTGTCATACGACAATAACAGATTAATTGTATGTTTTTGAAATGACTGATTATTTCCTTCTTTTATATCATTTCACTTTGACAAAAAGACTTTAATTTCCAACTTCTAGTCAGAGTAGTTAATTTAACTTAAAAAAAAAAAGAGACTACTTTTAAAGGTTCTCTTATTGTGTAGAGAATAAATACTTTAGCAGGGTAGTTGAACATTGCTGTTTCAAAATTTCAAATGATTGATTGATATCTAGATGGAATAGAGCCATTTCATTGAATCAGTTTTATTGGATGTCTATATTAATTCCAATATTTGATTATTTTTCAAAATGGATATATTTTTTTTTTTTGCAGAAGACACCACAGTGATTGTCGAGGAATCACGACTCACGACCACTCTCACCACAAGCGGCGCCACCGGGGACATTGCACCAATCAGACGAGCTGTAACAATCAAACCAGCAACAACACCACCACCACCACCGCCAATAACGCACAGGAGGAGCGGGCGAAGGAAAGCCAAGACAGGCGGAACTACTACCTCGACTTAGCCGGGATTGAGCACAACGCGCAAACCCAGTCCACGCAAAACCTCAACAACAGCCTGGGACAATCAGCTAGGATCGGAGACAGTTTAGTTTCCCCGCGATCCAAAAGTCAGGATACCAAGAAATGTGATAACATCCAGCGAGAATCGCAGAGAATCAAACAACAGCATGTAGACAGTGCTAAGACAGAACATTCGAGGTCAAGGTCATTTGACCCCCAGGAAACGGAGACAAGGTCACCCAAAGGGCATCACAAAGGGTCACCGCACAAGCATGGGAGATTTCGGCCTGTGAGCTTGCCTATGCACGTTCCTGAATCAATGTCCCATTATCACAGGCGTCATCGCCATAGAGACAAAGATCACGACCTGGCCATGCAACAAGTGGCGGAGTGGATCGAACGTGAACACACGTGTGATGTGGATGGGGACAAAATAGTGGTTCAGAAGCATGAACATCATCACATTCACGAACATCACCATCATCATCACTATCACCATTACTATGAAGCATGAAAGGTCAAAGGTCATTGGAATCCATTATTTTTGTTGAATCTTTTCTAGAGTTTAATTTAAAAATTGTCAGATTTGTTGTTACTTTCATTTTAAAGAAACACATTTTTTCTGTTGATTGTATAGCCCTTTTGTAATGCTCAGAGTCGGGGGGAATATACCCGGCCAATTGAATTGTAACTGTTCATTTATTTTTTTGTGATAAACAATTTTTTTTTTCTTGTCTATTTTTCAGTGTAAATAAATGTGTAAAAAATACTCAGTCTGTCATGTATGTTAGTTAACTGTGTACATTTTCCTTGTCATGAGGAATTCATGTCTGCTTCATTGTACTGTATGCTCATTTTTTTTTTCAGGTTTAATAATCATCAAACATTCATACTGTAGTATCAAAAAGGCATTTGCAAATCACTTTTATTTCATTTAAATTATTTGAATGCATGTATATATTATACATGTTTTGAGTTCAGCAAGTATTCAATGAAAACAAAAATGGCTGAAGGGTTTGTACTATTTGAAACCCTGTTATTTTAATTTTTTTGGAAACAATCAGATCTGTTTGAGATAGACAGCAATGTGTGTATCTGTAAAATGAATGTCTGGATATGTGTGAATGATATAGAATGAGAAAAAAAACCTGATTTCTGATAGATATATTTATTCTCCCATAAAGTTGCTAAAATTAATATTCTTATCTACGTTCTGTGTCTGGTTTTAGATAAAAGATTCACTGTTTCAAAGGTTTTACGTTTAATATTTTTTTTCTTCTGATTTTTCATTGAATATGAAGTTTGCAATCTTTATTTCCTGGATAGCCAGACTGAACTGATTTCCCCTGAAATAAATGATTTTGATGAAAAAAAAATGTCCAAGAAATCCACATTTTTTCGGGGGGGGGGGGGGGGGGAGGATTTTTTAAAAACCTTTAGACAAAAAAAACTTGGGCATTGAATTTCATTTTTGAATATAATGAAATTGCAAAAAAAGTCAATCTTGCATTGCTTGGTATTTGAATGTTTGTTTTGAATGTGTAAGAGAGAATGACTGCTTTTGATAGACCAGACAATGAGATTGAATTGTCCAAATTCTACCTCAGTTATTGAATCGTCATGTGCTTCAAATGTGTTGAAAAAGAAAACCCTGCATGTTTTATTATGTTCAACTTTGTAAAGTTTCAGAATCTCGATATTTTTTTCCAACTTCTTTTATTACAGGTTCGATTTTGTTTCAAAGCAATAATATGAATAGATTTATCATAGAAACTTAATTAAAAAGAATATAAATTCAAACTTCATTTTTTAGAAAATATTCCTTTTTCTGTGTGAAGAAGCATTTTCTTTTATGAAAGATATAATTTTTTTTGTTAAGACACCAATGGTATTGTTATATATGTCCCATTTTGTGGAAATGTTGAAGTAAAAATATGAAATAAAAGTTCACAACATTATTTTACCTTTTTTTCTATTTCTTAGAAGGTAATGAATCAGAGAAGTATTGTTGCAATCTAGACAATATTTCTAATAGTCTTGTTTCTGATGTCTTTAAGCATTAATAAAATATCTTTTGAAATTGAGTGCATCCATTGCCTAATACCCAAGGGGGGTTTCGTCTGTGATGAGTAAAGATGAGAGCACCATAGGATATCCTGCCATGGACTGCATCTTGAATTTAGACAGATAGTTTTTAATGCTTAAAAACACCATAAACAACAGACTAGTGCATTCATTGATATAAGTTTATATGTGAAGATATGAATTCCCATGGGTATATATACTTGTTCTTAACAATACTTATATACGGGTATATATACTTGTTCTTAGCTTAAAACAGACAATATTGGGGTTCAGGCCCCAGGGAGAGGTTTATTTAATTCATACGTTGAATTGTTTGATTAAGATTTGAAAAACTTTTAATTCACTGATACATGACAATATGATGTATCAAACAAAATGTCGTTGTAAAGTAAGGCTATAAGCCTCAACACAATTGTGAAATACATGTATATATAGTGTATATATCCTTAGGGTGGGTCGAAGTTTATCAAGCATTGAAAATACGGCATAAATTTAACTTTTTTTTTTTACCATTATAATCATCTCCTGGTTTCAGTAGGTGTCACTAAGGTGGTCATAACTATCAAAATCAAAAATTAATCTTGTAACCTTCTAAGGTCCATTTTGCCTTTCATTGACTATATATACAAGGTGTAGACAAGAAGAGCTCAGCTGGCTGTTTGCTGTAACAATATTATTTTTAAAAATGTTTAACCCTAAATTAATGAAACTTGATGCACAAGTAAACTACAACAAGATACACAATTCCTTTGATTAATGTACTAATATACATTTAATGACTGAGTACGAGGGCAACATGCGTTTTGCCGGACCCAAGAACCAAACTGTCTGTTAGGCCTCAGGCAGGGTCGACAAAACGCATTTTGCCCGAGAACATAGTCAATAAATGTTTTGTTATATCTTTCATTTTAATTTTTTTTTGACAAACATGTATTTTGTTCTGTCTTCCGTGTAACCTCAGGTCCGTCAACGAATGAAAATTATTAAGCTCCGCCCATTCTGTGACGTAAGCGGTCCAACATCTCATCGACCGGTGCATTATCGATTTTTTTTTTATGCCCGCTGAATTTTTTTCGTTTAGATTTGTATAGGAACAAATTTTCAAAGGTATAAGAACCATGAATATATGGTCAGGCCACATAGAGTGTCTGTCTTTCATCCATCCTTCTGTCACACTTTGGTTAAGCCCAGTTTTAAAGAAAAAGAAACTGGTGAAGATATTCTAACCAATATTAATATTCATCCCTTGTTAAGAACCATTCAAATGTAGCAGAATTTTCTGACCTTCAACTTTCCTGTGTCTTTGACATTTATTAATAATGTTTAGCTCAGTTTCAATGTAATAATCTGAGTTTTGTAAAAACTCATATACATGTAATGATGCAAATTGATGGGAACTCTTCAACAGGGACTTGAATTTTTTTTTACCTTGACCTTCTTTATGTCCTTGAATTTGGCAAGATTTAGGAGAAACGAGTTCATTATAATTTCATGGTCTCATACACATATATTTTGGTAGGGACTATAGGGACTATAAAACCTTGATCTTGAACTTCACTTGATTTCGATCTCACTCTTTGTCAATTGGAAGAGCTTTATTTTTAACTGTGGTCTAATTTTTTTTTACGTTGACCTTTTCTAGGACATTACTAATTCTGATTTTACCTTCTACTTAGTTTTCCAAGAAACTTTTCAAGAAACATATATTTTATCACACTTGATTCAAAGATAACAATTTTTGACTATATTATGATTTTTACCTTGACTTTCCTTATGACTTAACCGAATTATCTGTATTATTACATGGATTTTATTTTTTTATTCACGGTTTAAAAAGAAAAATTACTGTTCATATTTTTTATGAGACCTCATACATCAACAAAGCTTTTTGAGAAGAAATGACATCTATTGACTTTATCATTCCCTTGACCTTTAACATTACATTTGAGGATTTTTTTATCTTCATATAAAAAATAATATAATGGGAAAGCAATTTAGCTGTGTCATTTTTTTTTTTACTTTGACTTCATTTTTCATTTTATAAATATTGTAAATTATGCACATATAATTTAATTTTACTTGTAACACGTCATTTGATTGGATAAAAGATTTTATCCGTTTTGTATAACATAACTTGCATACGTCACAATGAGTTACGTCAAAAAACGTATTACTCCGCTTGACGTTACTTTTAAAATTTAATCAATGTGAAGCCTTATTCTGGGGGAAAAATTGTCTCATTGTCTGCACTGAAATTAAATTATAAGGAATGAAGCTTATTTCAACTTATATTATACGATATAACAAAACTCGGGTCAGTTTACGCTTTTTTATAAACCGCTTCGCGGTTTATAAAGCGTAAACTGCCCCAAGTTATGTTATATCGTATAAAATAAGTTGAAATAAGCTTCATTCCTTAAGTATGTTCTAGATATTTTCATTCAAGTTAACCGATACTTATTGATGATCAATGACAATTATTAAAGTTTGTCAAACAAAACGAACCCCCCCCCCCCCCCCCCCCCCCCC
>PRKT01000017.1:1191502-1213062 GCA_003671525.1 Saccostrea glomerata | reverse complement strand
GGAAAATTACCCCCCCCCCCCCCAAACTCTTAATGCAGTATAATCCATAGGCGCTCCCCATGTAATTCTGTAAATGACGAAAGATAAGTATATACCGGTATACACTTGAGGTCTACCCCCTCTATACTATCTTTTGTTTTTATAGTATAGAGTACTTACATTTCGTCATTTACAGAATTACATGGGGAGCGCCTATGGTATAGTCAAGTCAAATATTAAGTAAAATTTATATAGTATGTTTGTGTAAAATAATGTGGGACTGATAGAAAGGGGTGATAAAATTCCATTTTTTGTTTTTGTTGAGGCAAAAAAACAAACTGAAAAAAACCCATCGAACACCATGTGTTGCCAAATTTCATTGACATTACAAAAGAATAATTCAACATAAACTGGTACGGATTGGAAAGATTGAAGTGCTTCCATTCTAAAAGAGTTGTCCTTCTTTTATTAAGATATTTGTTGAATTTTTGAACTCGATCAATTTTAAAATAGTTCTATACGAAAGCTTTAAGAATTCCCATGCAAAGTTTTTAAATTAAATTTCATAATGAAAAAATACGAATGTTTTTTATCATCAGATCATATTTGTTAGCATGTATTACATGTACTCACAGGCACTTTTCTTATGGACACACCCTTTTCATTTCATCTACTATTATCTTATCGATAATGTAACCCTTTTGTCTCTCTTGTATACCTGTCGAAAACGATATATTTAATTTAAACAGCTTATAGAGACAAAAGGGTAACATTATCGATATCATTTAGTGCATATCAAAATACAAAAATAGGAAAAAGTGACTCGATCCCAGCTTGAAACAAGCTAATATAGAGAATCTGTTTCCCCCGTGAAGCAAAAAAGAAGAGCATTCGTAATTCCCGGGGTGGGGGGTTTCGAGGGGGCATTTTAAGAATGACGGGCGGGCCATAGGGAGTTATTGCATACAATTTTATTACAAAAACTCAAAAGTTTCTTGAGATAAATGAAAGATTTAACACATACACACACATAAAATGATCTGATGACCCATGACCTTTTGACTCCAAAATCATAATGGCCTTTCAAAGGCCATAGGGAGTTGTGGTATAAAATTTCAATTCAAATACTTAAAGGTTTTTCCAGGTATAGCTCGGAAACGAAAGTGATACAAATGACAGAATTTATTAATTTATGTCTTGACGTTGACCTTTTACCTAAAGATTTTGCCTTCGACCAAGCTACTCTGTTATCATGAATTCGCTTTTAAAAGAAGATGTTTTAAAATGAAGAAAAACCAATTTAGTTTTCAACTGCCAACTGTAACCGAAAACACCACAGGCCTTTGTATCACTTTAAAAAAAATTGTGTGTAAAAAAAAAACCAACACCTCAATTTTTTTCTAAGCGATCTAAAGGTCGTAAACTGGAATATTTTTGAAGTGATATCTTTAACGTCATGATTATTTGCCGTCATAGTACAATGAAGTTTGAAGGCGTCAGTAGTATTATGACGTCATAGTAGCTTAGTTGGTACAGAACGCGATTTTGTTGTCAAGATAACAAAATGGGTCTGTTCCAAAGCTGCTTGAGGAAAAATAATAAAATTGGTATTCTATCTGACGAGGAGAAAACCGCCTACAAAAAGATCGAAGAGGTCAATAAAGAAATGGCGCAAGAGAAGACTGACATTTAAACTCTCCCAGAGATGATGTTTTGTGTCACACCAATGGGAGCCCATCATGGGGATGCCACTCATCCTCTAGATGACACTAAAAAGACTGTAATGATAAATATCACCTACAAATCAAGTGTGCCTAAGTTGCCTCCTATTCCTGGACAAGTTAAGACAATCCTAATTCAGGATCTACATGACGAAAACGATTACCTTAAATGGGAAGGTACGTTATACTTAATGCGATAAAAACAGTCATCACTGGCCAATTTAATTTTTAAAAAAAAAATTTGTGTAATAATTAATATCTTTTTTTTCAGAAGAAACTAAGAGAGCCCTTTTGGAGCAAGGTCCACTTAAGAAAGGCAAGGATAAGTTGTCAGAACAAAGAAGAAGACAGCTTCTCCGAAGAAATTCAAATTAAAAGAAACTAAGAAATATTGTGAACGGAAGAGGCAGATAATATCCACTAGTGTCATTTAAAATATGACGAATTTGAAATTTGAACACTTTTTAATTTTTTTTGGCTTCAGTTGTGACTGTTTTGATGATGGAGAGACATCAACATGTATATAGACTGATTCTTCGCAGTTAAAACTTTATATAGCATGTTTTTTTTTCTTGCTCCTTTATTATTTTTTTTTTTTTGAAAATTTTCAGGATGTGGATAACAGAGAGAGTTCTGTTGCTCACTGCTAACTAATTTAATATATATTCATTATTTGGCTTTAACAAAAATTTGCTTTCAATGAATCTATTCATCAGATTTAGGATAATATTCCCTGCCGAAAAATAACAAGGAGCAAAAAGGTATTTAAATTTGCTTTATGTGCTGTTGTATACTTTGTAGCATATTCTGAAATGCAATAAATAATTTTACTTTTTATATTATATGCTTGAGTAATTTTTATCTCCGATTCGGTGAGACCTAACATTTTGAAATAATTCAGAGGGAAAAGAGGAGCATACGGGGTTGGAAGGGGGAAAGGAGGTACTTTAAAGTGGGCGAGAGGGACATAGGGAATACTAGTTATAGTATTTTATTGCACAAACTTAAAAGCTTCCTGATATATCTCTTGTAAATGAGATTTTTAGACGTACATAGAATGTATGAATTTATGACCTTTACCTTTGACCTTTCGAAATCAATAGGGGTCTTTCATAGTCCATAGGGAGTTGAGGTATACAATTTCGTTTTCGTGAGATATCTCGAGAAGCCTTTGAGCTTTTGAAGTGAAATTGTATACCTCAACTCCCTATGGACTATGAAAGTACCTCCTTTCCCCCTTCCAACCCCGTATGCTCCTCTTTTCCCTGAATTCAAAATCGATAGACTTCTTCCTTAGGCAGTAGGGAGTTGCTGTTTAAAATTCCATTGCAAAAGCTGAGATATTGTGCAGAAAGAAAAGTGTTAATTACAGACAGAAAGATATAAAGACGGACGGACTGACGGACATACAGACCAAAATTAATATCCCCCAGGGCTTTTATATTTCACAGGTGTATTTCTCATGACAAGGTCTCTTGGGTACTATTATTCAGATTTTAATATTTAAATGTGATGACTGAAAATAATGTCATAAATTATATCCTGTTGTTGATCCCTTCTCATGATATTCCTTGTTTTGGGGAACGTACGTCATCTTTCAGTTTAATTTCATATTTCTATGGATTTTCTACAGTGTAACATTATACTAAGATGACCGTCTAGACCCTTGTGTCTCTTGTTTGAAAAGATGACAACTTATTAATTTAAAATAATCTTTTTTAATTTCCACATTTTTTGCAATTCTAACTTCAGTATATTTTCCATCCATTAAAGGACGACCCCCAACTGGAACCACTAAAGAGATTGCCGACATGCTTTTCAATAGGATGAGTGCGGACAAATATCACGTCACCTTGGTTGACCTCTATCACCACGAGTCCTGTTGTTGTTCTAGCCGATCCAGGATGTGTTTCTCCTCCACCGGATGTAAACGTGGTCCCAACAGCATTAGAGTTGACAACAACCTGTGAAAAAATATAACCATCGACCATATAACAGTAAAGGTTGCATGTAAACACATACACACCATGCTGTGGAGCGGTGAATATTCCGGAATGTGGATTATAATGGTTGCCTGTGTTTGTCACAATGTTGTCAAATTTAATGGTGTGGTGTTTTGAAATTTCTGTCTCTATCTGTGACACATAAGCGGAGAATGCTACTCCATCTGCAAATGGAGGTTTTGTTGTGTTTGTGTCGATATCTGAAAGAGGATGCAATTTTTTTTTATTTTTCAAGTTATTTTTTCCAAAGGAAAATTTAACCAAGTTAATTATTTTGGAGTCGTAGTAGATGCAGAATCACTGAAGCATATACATCTACCATGCATATGTCTTTCAATGATATTCCATATCTTCTGGCCAAGAAGCAAAAGTAACGTGTAACTAATGCATAAAACAGAACAAACACCCGTCTCCATAGAGATCAAGAAGAGGAGGAAGCGGTGGAAGAACATGCTATCAGGATGCACTCATATTGTATTCCTACGTTTTGAGGTTGATTCAGTCATGAAAGATGGAAAATGGAAGATCTAGAAGAGCATTGAGACGAACCACCAAATCAGTATTGAAAAAGAAGGTTAAAAAAATTGGGACACATCCACCTTTGGTCAGGCAACAGTAGAAGCTCTATTTGATGGCCTAATATTCAAACAGCACACCAAGAATTCCCCAAATTAATGGAAGGAAATTTTGAGAAAAGAGCCAGTATGTTCTTCTGTGTAATTGGAAGATAATTTAATTAAAAAGTTATGTCATGTAGCCAGGTTAGAAAAGGTTAAGATTTTACTGTGAAGATTATGAAAAAACAGTGTCTTTTTTACGAGTAATTTTATGACGGCTCTATTGGCTCATATGTTCCATTCACCAATTCTTCAATGAGCTACAGAAAGACTTGTCATAAAAAGACCATTTGAATTTCTCTGTTTTCTCGCGAGTTCATCTTTTTTGTTCAATTTTCTTCTCTAAAAAGATTAAATACCTTTTACACTTTTGAAAAACTTTTCACGTGTTTTAGAATCATGGCATTGAAATCACCGAGCAAGAGTATGCTTTATATTCAATCAACTTTCTCCTTTCTCTCGTATTACTTTGAAAGGATTTCTTCATTTGTTATTCGTCATTTTCAGAAAAGGCTGTTTCTATCATTTCTTGAATTTTAAGTTACAAGTTAAAATCAAATCAATGTTTTGTTTTGTTATTTGTATTTTTTTATAAATTTTACTTTAGTTTATCTTCCATCCATTAAACGATGACCTCCAACTAGAATAGCTAAAAAGATTTCCTATATAATTTTCAGTAGGATGTGTCCGGACAAACACAATGTCACCGTGGTTGACCTCTACCACCACAACTCCTGTTGTACCTCTAACATTAGAAGCACCCTTGCCTTCTGAGAGCATGGCTGCAACAGGATTTGAGTTGACAATCATCTCAGAACATATATAGCCACCCCATTTACAATAAAGGTTCCATGTAAACACATATACACCGTGTTGAGGAGCAACAAATATTCCAGAATATGGGTTATAATGATTGCCAACATTTGTCACTATGCTGTCGAATTTGATTGTGTAATCTTTCGCTATATCGGTCTCGAATTTAGACACATAAGCAGAGAATGCTACACCGTCTGCGAATGGAGGACTTGGTGTGTGGACATCTGAAAAATGATAGGATAAAGTATTCTGGAAACCTTTATCTAGAGTTGAGATGCAAACAATAAGGGTCTAATGTAGCATTCGAAGCAAACATCTCTGTTAATGCTTCTTGTACTGAATCTGAAAAGGATCTTTACGATAAAAAAAATAGAAGATGTAAACTGAACCAGTTCTGAATCAAACACTCATTCAGTTGAACTTAAATCAAACATCTATGTTCAACTGATTGATGCTAAAAGTCAACCTCACCCAAGCCTATACATCTGTAAAGTTACAAGTAGGTTGATAGATGGAGAATTAAGTTCCAGTATTTTCCATAACATTGTTATTGCAGAGAGTACTATCATTCTACTTTGGGAAGGTAAATTAAGAATGTCAGTGCACAGAATGTGGTAAAGATATTTTAGTCTTATGGGTAGATCACCTGATTTTTAAAAATGCTTATTTGAGATCAAACCAACACCTGTCCTCACCTGTCAAAAGACGTTTCTCTGTTGATGAATTGCGTGTCTTGTTCTGGAATGGATTTGAATCTTGAGAGGAGCTGAGAGTGGTTGGTTGATTTTTGGTCTCGAATATTGTAAAATTTTGTTGTCCTTTTAAGATTGTTTGGCCCTGTGTGAAAGAATTTGACAAGGAAATTTCATTGGAATTTTCCTTCCTTAAAACCGTTAGGCTCGTAGACTTCTTGATACTTCTGCCAAACAAAATGTTTATATTTTTCTTCTCATGGTTATTTTCCAAAACTGTAATTCTCTCATTTAGTTGCCGGTTTGTAGAGAGTAATTTCGAGACTGTAGTCTTGACATTGTCCATTTGTTCATTAGAGTTTTGTTGCTTTTCTTCCAGCTGTAAGACTCTTCTTTTTAAGTCTTGGTTTTCTTTTTCCATTTGCATTCGAAAAAGTCTGCTTCCAGCTTTGTCCTCTGCTTCGTTCTTGTTTTCCATTCTCAATACGAGGCTGTTCAGAAGATTTTCCAGGTGATCAAGTCTTTCTTCGCATGATTTTGCCGACGATGTTTTAACCAGAAACACCAGGAATAATATTCGTAAAATCATTTCGAATCTGTCAAAGTCAGTTATCAAAAGTAAGTGTTCTATTTCTTCTCAAAATGATAAGCATTGTGAAATATAAAGGTATTCCTGATAAATCAACAGTACAGTATAAGTGCAAAAATCTTTCATATAATTTTAATTTCTATCCTTCTTTTAAAAATGTAGCATTCAAGTACAGAAATGACATACAACCATTTTTCAAAAATTAGAAGAATGATAAAAGTTGTTCTTTACGCATAAAATTCTTTTTACTTTTCCTGAATAGTGGAGAAAAACAATCATTGGTATAGACAATAAATTAAACGGATGGTTATATTTCGACGTAAAATTTTTTAAAGTGACACTACAGCTGTATACTTGTATTAGATAAACCTTTTTTTTTAGTTTAAAAGGAAAATTTAATTTTCTCGTAAAAGTGATAGTTATTTTGTGATGGAAGGTTTTGAGTCATTTACATGTATAAAAGATCAAATGAATAGAAAATCGTTTCTGTCTTTTAGTGATAGAAGTAATGTAGATAATTTTTTTAATTCGTTTCTCATTACATGTATTTTAAAGAAATACCAATTAAATATTGCTGTCTCTAAACTCCACTAAGAAATATACTGAAAGAAAAAAGAAACGCATATATTACTTTTTGGTACTCTATTCAGTAACATAGCATCGTTTTTGAAAGGGGGCAGCCTGAGAAAAAAATTACTGACCTGAAAGAAGTTGACAAGCAAAAAAAAAAAAAAAGAAAATTTGCCCAAACTCGAACATCCTATTTCTTGGGGAGGGGGGACTGTTTTGAACACATACCTCTCAGTATCAAATTTCCTTTATACAATTACTACATTACGATGATATCACATTACTTTAGCCAAAAGTGGGGGACCTGCCTTTCAGTGAACATTTCAAAAGTAAAAGTTTGAAAAAAAGGGGGGTAGCCCCTCATTGACCCCCCCCCCGTTGATAAGTGCCTGCTATTCACAGGAAAAGAAGACACGAGTTAAATATTGTTTGTAGCTATCGGCTAGAGGTTCATGAATGGAAAATCATTCAACAATGAAAAGAGCAATAAATATAAAGCATGAAATTTTTGCTACCTTTTGGGCCTAGGTTCACGTGTTACATTTTGTAATCATTGTTGATCATTTTTTAATATTCGACGTTTATGTGCAAAGTTTTGCACTTTATTTGTGTTGACATCAACCTGCTACAATGCCTCGCTTCTAAGGTAAAGCAATAGGATTACTCTTGCGAGGGGAAGATCAAATTTCTGTCGCTGAACGAATTAACGTTTCCCAGTCAACCATATCTCGTCTTAGACGTCGGATGCTGACAATGGGAAACGGTCGCCCTAGAAGTGGACTCCAAGGGTAAGGAATCGGCGCCAAGGCAGATAAATGCGTTACTACAGATAATTTCTTTCACCTGATCAATCATACAGAGTGATCGGGGCGAGTATGACCCATCGGAAAGATATACTCACTCTTTCTAAGCAATTGTCCCCTCTACGTATTTAGTGTTTCAGGGTTCCGTGAATGTTCCTTTTCAATTAATGTTGATAAAACTTTGGTAATTGTAACTGAGAAAAGAAATGTTCACATTAAAATTATCTGCTTTCAGTGTGTATCTTCTTTCTCCCATCACTCGTATTGCTGTGATAGGAATATATTATCTACATTTATCAAATTAAAACAGACCAATTTTGGTCCCTTTCATTATTGATTTCAAAAGAAATAATTTATTTTACATGTTTAATGACAGGTTTTCAAGGAATATTCTAATTTAGTATATCTTCCATCCATTGAATGACGATCTCCAACTTGAATAACTTATAAGAGATTTCCACTATGCACTTCAGTAGGATGGGTTCGGACAAACACCACGTCACCCTGATTGATTTCTACCACCACCACTCCTGTTGTAGTTCTTACATTTGTAGCCCCCGAGCCGATTGTGATCATGGCTGCCACAACATTAGAATTAAGGACAACCTGGGAATAGATATAGTCTTCCGCATGACAGTAAAGGTTCCACGTAAACACATACACACCTTGATTTGGCGCGCTGAATATTCCTGAATGTGGATTATAATGGTTTCCTATGTTTGTTACTATGCTGTCGAATTTAATGGTGTGGTCTTTAGAGATTTCTGTATCGTGTGTAGACACATAAGTGGAGAAGGCTACACCATCTGCAAATGGAGGCTTTGTTGTGTGTACACCTGAAATTCACCCAAAATTTAGCTTTCTTCGAGTCTCTAACATGTTTAAGTATGGGTCATAATGCTTTCAACGTAGATCAAATTCAACATTTTACAACAAACACATGAGTCTTTTGATTTATATATAAGCCAGAAGTGTATTGATGAAAATGTTGAACATAACAAACAATGATTCTTTACAGAAAACCCACAAACAAAACATATCTGTAAACAGTACATAAAACTTAATGGAACTTGATGAAGAGAATTCATCAGAATTCCCTTTCAATAAAGCTGTTGGACTCGTAGACTTCTTGATACTCCCTCCAAACATAGTATTTATATCTTTCTTCTTCTCAGATATCTCGTGGCTGTTTTCCAAAACTGATATTCTCGCATTTAGTTCCCGGTTTGTAGACAGTAATTTCAAAACTTTGGCCTTAACAGTGTCCATTTGAACGTTAGTGTTTTGTAGCTTTTTTTCTAGTTGTAAAACTCTTCTTTTTAAGCCTTGAGTTTCTTTTTCAATCGGCGTTTCAACAAGTCTCTGAATTCTTATTCTTACTTCGTTCTCTGTATCAAAAGTTTCTTTCATTCCGAACACGAGGCTGCCCAGTAGATTTTCCATGTGATCAAGTCTTTCTTCGCATGATTTTGCTGAGGATCTTTTTAACAAAAACACCATGAATGATATTCTTAAAATGATTTCGAATCTGTCTAAGTCTGTTATCAAAAGTTAGACAGTGTTCTATTTCTTCTGAAAAAAAGATAAGCATTGTGTAACATGAAGGTAGTATTCCTGATAATGCAATGCATTTGTAATACAGTGTACAAAAACATCGTAGTTTTTTTTTTGTAATATTCTAGTATTTAACACTATGTTTAAGAAATAGTTTTTAAAGTAAAATTTACCCACAAATGAGCGAAGATTTGATTTGCACAATTCTTAATGTTGTAATATTATGTAAAATTGTGCAAGTCATTTAGCGTTGTACTTGATTTAGTGAAGTTTCTTTCTGCGACAGGCGCTTAAAAGAATTAAGGCTTAATGTAATTTGTTAACAGTATACAAAATTGAATGAAAAGTAATCTTTCTATGTAAAATGTATGAAGGGGAAACCTATATTTGAAACCATTATTTTCTTCTGCGTTTAGAAGGATTTGAGAATTTCCGTATAAAAGTGAGAGTAATTTTGAATTGGAAGGTAGTGAGTCATTTATTAAATCAGGAATTCACTGTCTGTTAATGGCAATCAAGTTTGATCTACATGCAAGTACTCTTAATTTGTAATAAAAGGATTGAGTTTCTGATTGACAATATCTATGTGGTGTTTGGTGAATAGGTCTTTCAGCAACCAATGGAATTCCCATGGGTACCAATTGTGTCCCATAATTAGCGGACCTATTTTTTATTCACTTGAAATAGAATTTGTCCAAAATCTTTTTGGTGAAAAGAAGAAACACTTGCTGTGGCCTTCAGCTCAACATATAGATATATCGACGATGTTTTATCAATTAGCAATAGTTATGTCCATTTTTATGTCGACACAATTTATCTTGGTGAGCTTGAAAAAAAAATATCAAAGAATGTGAATTTCTGTTTCATATTTGGATCTTTATTTGAAAAAGACGGTAATGGTTATCTACCAACAAAGCTTTACGATTAACGTTATGACACTTTTCCATGCCAAGAAAACCTTAGCATTCTATCCGGAGAGCGAACTCAATAAAGGCCGAACTAACGTTAATCTGTGAAACTCTCCCGAGAGATGTTGGCGAGGCAATTAAATGTCAGCAGTTTTGAGGGAGTGATCTTAAGTTTGACTGGGTTTAAAACATTGGTACAAAGCTAATTATTTAGAAGCCTTTGCACCCCTTCTTTTTTTTGTGGGGGGGGGGGGGGATTCATATTAATCAAATACTGTAAAAAAAAAAAAAAGTAAATAAAAGAAAAAGAAAGTTAAAAATTATTAATTATAGTAAACTAATTCGTCAGTAGAAATAAGCTGTCTTTCAATTTTTTACGTATTTCCATATAAATTTTTTTCCTTAGTATAAATTAACGTCGGGTACGATGAACTTGGTAGTTGTGGAAGTACCGCGCTTCGAATTATGGGAAAAGGGGTACCAGATTCCCGGAAGTTAACATAATTTCCTTTTTAAACAAGAGGGGAGAGGAGTACTAAATGGGTAGAGGTATCCCACCGGTAATTGACCAATCAAAATGAACATATACTCGCAATGTAGCAAATACACATGTAATTGCAGAATCGCTCCGAAACGATTTTAAAGAATACAAAAGGAGTTGCACTGAAAATAACTTCCAAATAAATTGTAAAAATCCTTTTCGAGATTGTATATGCCTTTTATCCGAAAAATAATCCATAAAAAGACAAAAATTCAACAAATTTTCTCAACGGTTTTTCTCGCTTCAAAGAAATACGCACGCTGACTCTCGATTCCCGCCTACATTTTGGACCCATTTAATTCAATATAAACGGCAATTTGGCCGTAAAATCTTTGTTTAATACAAAGAACAGTTCAATGGGAAATGATGAATTGCCATAATACCAGCGCTAAATAGTAAATTATCCATAATTCCAGCTCTTGAAAAAAAGGGGGGTAGACGATAATTTCCATTGAAATCGGACTTTCAAGTACCACCATATTTTGAAAAAGTCTTGGATTTGATTAAATGCTCCTTATATCTTTTCTTATATTTTAGGCTTATAAATAAAACATAAATATTTTAATAAAATAAAATGTTTCAGTTGTAAATCGCTTTTTAATTGGTGGAACATAAGCAATTTTGCCGTTTATTGTCAATAAACTTGTCCCCCCCCCCCCCCCCCCCCCCCCCCCCATGTCACACAAAAAGCTTTGGTATGAATTTGTGAAATAACAGTCCATATTAACTGTAAAAAGGTATTTGTGTGACACGGGGAGGGGGGGGGGGATGTTTTAAAAGTATTTTCTGTTTTCCGTTGATTTCTATAGTGAAAAACACATGCAAGTTTTACCAAAATTTTAGAGTTATCTCTCTTTGTTTTTCCAAATAAGTATTGTTTTATGAAAATCCATAAAATTATCTATAAAAAATATAAAAAAAATTCATCGAATATGTTAACTTTTGAAAATTGACTTGGAGGTAGGCGGGAGAACAATACTATCATTCGCAGTTCTTTACCTGCCACATTCACATTCAGAACTCTCTGGATTGTTCGTAGTAAATGCACTGAGTAAGAGTTATCGCCAGTGTTTATTTTGCTTCATTGAGAATACACAGAATACTGTCGTTAAACAGGGTTCATAGTACATTTATCATTTTAACGATAGAACATTCTATCTAATAGCTTCAGATCCATGCATTGTAAAAACCTTCCATTTACGCCACCGATTTTTTTTGTGGCTCACTTCAAGTATAATATCTAAATTTTCTAATATTTTGTGTTTTCCTTCACATATAGAATGGTATCCTATGGTTACTCCATTTATTAATAATAAACATTTAGGAATAGGAATAAAATGTATGAATAATTATCAGATATCATTTATAAAGCGAGTGAAAACATATAGGATAAGAAATAACACCTGAATTGAGCGAATAAATCGGCGGTGTAAATAGAAGGTTTTTACAAAGCATGGATATGTAGCTCTGCGCTTTATCTGTCCGAATTTTCTCAAGCAGAGAGCTACAGTTCTGCAGGTAACGGGTGTGACCATTCAGCAGGCTATGCTCACTCATCCATGGCATCTTATCCCACCACTGATGTTTTGGAGGTCCATTTTTGCTCCGCTCCTAGTGTTTAATTGATTTTTGAGCTCGAATATTGTTTGCTTTCTTCACATATTTCATCTGACTTCGTGTTCCTTTAGATGTACTTTAGTTGAACTCCCTTCTGGAAAACAATTTTAACAGATGAAAAAAGAATCCTGATTATTAAGAAATAGGACATATTAATTCAAATCTATGATTTCCTGAACTCAAGTTTTAATAACAACTGTTAATTTTATACTTTATTTTTAGTTCCACGTTTCTTTTTTATCAAGTATCAACTTTAATATATCTTCCACCCAGTAAACGACGACCTCCAGTCGGGGCTGCTACAGAGATTCCCAATATGACCTTCAGTAGGATGAGTGCGGACAAACACCACGTCTCCCTGATTGACCTCGACCACCACCACTCCTGTTGTAGTTCTTAATTTGTTGATCCCTGACCTGTTGTCAGCGTGGCTCCAACAACATTAGAATTATGGACAATCTGGGAATAAATCAAGCCATTTGTCTGACAGTAAAGGTTCCATGTAAATACATATATCCTATGCTGTGGGGCGATGAATATTCCGGAAAGTGGATTATAATGGTTGCCAATACTAGTATTTGACACTATGCTGTCGAATTTAATCGTATGGTCCTTTGCTGTATCTGTATCCTCTTTAGACACATACACAGATAATGCTACACCATCCGCAAATGTAGGCTTTGTTGTGTGTACACCTGGAGTTATTCCAAAATTTAGCTATCTTTTTTTTCTTTTAAAGTCAGAATCATGACGCATTGAATGTACATCAAATCTTTCATTTTATAGCATGAACACCAGTCTGCTCACAGATGTAAAGGAAACGTGTATGATAAAATTGATAAAAATAACGTACAATGAGTGTTCCAAGAAAACTACAAACTATTGTGCAATAAGGGCAAATTCTGGAAATTCCAGAGGTATGATCATATTGGTCTAGGAGGAGATCATACCCGCCAGCAGCCCTATGCAACGACAGGGATTTGTTTCCATACCTTTTGTGATGAGTATGGAACGGATCTAATGTGTGAAATGGCACCTATAGTCACTCAGTCGAAAATTATCAAGTGATATGTGTAGCATCCTAATCATACATAAATTGAAATAACCACATGAGAAAGAGGTTAATTTTAAGATACTGTAGAAAAAATGATATGGATAACTAATTCTATTTGATACTAGTATATGTTTGCTAACTACCAAAGTAATGCTAGGTATATCTGGTTGTACAGTTTCCTCACCTGTCAAAAGACGTTTCTCCGTTGATGATTTATTTGTCTTGTTCTGGAATGGATTTGACTTGTGAGAGGAGCTGAGATTGCTTGGATTGTGTTTGGTCCCAAAAATCGTAAAATTCTGTTGTGATTTCAAATATATTTGGCTCTTTGTGTCAGAACTTGACGAAGAGGTTACATTGGGATTTTCTTTCAACAAAACTTTTGGGTTTGTAGACTTCTTGATACTTCTGCCTATCATAGTGTTTATATCTTTCTTCTTCTCAGATATCTCATAGTTATTTTCCAAAATTGTTATTCTCTCATAAGTTGCCGGTTTGTTGACAGTAATTCCGAGACCTCAGCATTGATAATGTCCATTTGTTTGTTAGTGTTGTGTAAATTTTCTTCTAGCTGTAAAACTCTTCTTTTTAAGTCTTGGTTTTCTTTCTCAATCTGCTTTTGAAAAAGTATGCTTCCTGCTCTGTCTCCTGCTTTGTTATTGTTTTCCTATCTCAACATAAGACTGTCCAGATTTTCCAGGTGATCAAGTCTTTCCTGGCATGATTTTGCCCACGATATTTTAACCAGAAACACTAGGAATAATATTCTTAAAATCATTCCGAAGCCGTTGCAAGTGAGTTATCAAAATTTAGACTGTGTTCTATTTCTTCTGAAAAATGATAAGCATTGTGTAAGGTATTGGTGGTATTCCTGATAATGCAATGCATTTGTAATACAGTATATATGCTATATTCTAGTATTTTACCCTATGTTTAAGAAATAGTATTTAAGAAAAATTGACCTACAGTTTAGCATAGATTTGATTTAGGACATTTCCCACTGTTCTTATTCATATATTTATGTGCAATTTAAGACATTTGGCGTTGTACCTGATTAAGCGGAAATTTCTTTCAGCGAAAGGTGCTAAAAAGAATTAATACACAGCTAAATATAACATGCTTTATTATATAATATACAAAATTGTATGTAAAGTAAGATCATTCTTTTTAAATGTTTGAATGGGAAACGATATTTGCAAAATCATTTAATTTTTTTTCTTATATCATTGATTGATCGTATGTTGTTTTACGTTCCATTCAAGAATATTTCACTCATATAGAGACATCACCATGTACCGGCGATGGGCCTCAAATTTTGACCTTGAGTAGTGAGGGATCTTGATCGTCTCAATGCCAGCTGTGATCTGGGCCTCGGTGTTTAGGTCTCGACCGGTGGATCCACAACTTTCACTTCAAGTTGCGCATGGCGAAGGAACAGTTGCTACCTTTTTATCGACTAAGGTCAGTTGCGTCCGAGATGCGAACTCACGACCTTCCAGTCAAACTAGTTTCGGGGGTATATAATTTTGTCGTGTCTCTCTGTTTGTCTGTTTGTCCGCAAAACCTTGCCAATAACTTTTAATTTAGTGGAGCTATGACTTTCGTATTTCATATGTGTATTCTTTGTGACAAGACCTTTCTTTGGGTACCACCAAAATTGACCTTTTGACTTTGACCTTGGGGTTTGACCAACTTTTACATGAAAATTCTAAAATTTTACTTTGGCAATATCTTTTGAACAGTAGACACCAGGACATTTATACTTCACATATGTAATGTTTGTTAAAAGACCTTTCACTGGATACCAACAACTTTGACCCTTTGACCTTGTAGATTTCCGTACTTGTGAAAAAACTTTAACCTTGGCCATAACTTTTGAATGGTAAGGGATAGGGCTTTCATACTTCATATATGTAATTCTTGTAAAAAGTCCCTTCATTGGATACCAAGAACTTTGAACCTTTGACCTTGACCTTTGAGATTGACCTACTTTAAAAAGTAAATTCTGACCATAACTTTTAAAAAGTTAGGGCTAGTTCTTTCATACCTTACATATTTGATCCTTATGACAAGACCTTTCATTTGATAACAATAACTTTGACCCTTTGACCTTGACCTTGGAGTTTGACCTTCTTTTTAAGAAATTGAACTTTGACCATAACTTCTGAACGGTTTGGGCTAAGGCTTTCATGCTCTACATAACTATTTAATGTGGCAGGACCTTTCATTTGATACTAATTACATTGACCTTTTGACCTTGACCTTGGAGATTTTTGTACCTATTCAAAAACTTAAACATTAGCTTACTTTCAAATTTCACAATTGTTTTCCAGTGAGAATACCCTACTTTTGGTACTAATTAATTAAATTTGCATTTAAGAAAAGCTTAATCTTTGCTATGTTGCCATACGGGGCATCAGGGTTTTACAAATACAATGTCATCTTGTCCAGTATTACTTCACAAATGTGTTGTTAACTGCCAATTTAGAGACTGATTCAAATAAACATCTTAATTACAGCCGATTGAAAATTAGACTTAAGTCTAAGTCTGTTTCATGATCCTGGGGACTGGTTAACTTGACGCAGCAAAGTATGGATAACCATAAAAGAGATACCAACACTTTGTAGGTTTTTTAGGTAAACGTTTTGAACTACCTTCCGGAAAACAATTTTCAAAAATGATAAAAAGTCTTATTGATTAAGAATTGGGATTTCTGCATTTCTAATTCTTGTATGATTTCCTGAATTCAAGTTAATAAAAACTGTTTTTTTTTGTAATTTATTTTTAATGTCAATGTTTTTTCAAGTTTTAAGGTCAGACGAGACGTTCTTCAAAATCTGTTTTGTATATCTTTGTAATGTATGAAAAATATTCAAAACTTTAATAACATTCTGATTTCTAAACCAGTTTCTAACCATTTTAAAAAAATCCAAACACTCAAACATTTGAAATTGGAAAATTATTTTTCTTCCCCAAAGGATTATATAAGAAAATCTACCCCTGGTATCTTGCAGAAATGCCTGGTAAGGTACCACTCTTAGAAAAATTTATCTATTATTAAGGAACGTCTGTCTGTCCTTAACTTTAATATATCTTCCATCCATTGAACGACGACCTCCAACTGGAACCACTATAGAGATTTCCGACATGACTTTCAGTAGGATGAATACGGACAAACACCACGTCTCCCTGATTGACCTCTACCACCACCACTCCTGTTGTTGTTCTTACATTAGAAGCCCCCGTGCCTATTGTGAGCATGTTCCCAACAGCATTAGAGTTGACTAGAATCTGGGAATAAATATAGCCACCCCCAGCACAGTATAGGTTCCATATAAACACATACACACCATGCTGCGGAGCGGTAAATGTTCCGGTATGTGGATTATAATGATTGCCTATGTTTGTCACTATGCTGTCAAATCTAATTAAGTGGTCTTTTGAGATTTCTGTCTCGTGTGTAGACACATAAGCGGAGAATGCTACTCCATCTGCGAATGGAGGTTTTGTTGTGTGTACACCTGAAATTAATCCAAAATTTATGAGTTATTAACATGTTTATGCATTCAATGTAGATCAAATTCAACATTATAAAGCAAGCACTTCATAAGTCTGTAAATTTATATAAAAGTCAGAAGTGTATTAATGAAAATGTTGAAGATAACGAACAATGATTCTTTATAGAAAACCCACAAACAAAACATATCTGTAAACACTTCGCAAAACTTAGACCCCCGGAATTTCCAAAAGGAGGATAACTCATCAATGCATAGAAGATCTTTTTTGTTTAATTCTCACCTGTTAAAAGACGTTTCTCCTTAAATTTCTTGTTCTGGAATCGGTTTGACTTGAGAATGGTTGGCTGATTTTTGGTCTCAGTCATGGTAAAATTTTGCTGTGCTTCAAGGAATATTTGGCCCTTTGTGATGGAATTTGACGAAGATAATTCATCGGCATTCCCTTTCAATAAAGCTGCTGGACTCTTGTTGAATTTCTTGATACCACTTCCAAACATAGTACTTATATCTTTCTTCTTCTCAGATACCCCCTGGCTATTTTCCAAAACTGATATTCTAGCATTTAGTTCCCGGTTCGTAGACAGTAATTCCAATACTATAGCCTTAACATTGTCCATCTGTACGTTAGAGTTTTGTAGCTTTTCCTCTAGTTGTAAAACTCGTCTTTTTAAGCCTTGGTTTTCTTTTTGCATATATGTTTTTAAAAGTCGCTCTATTCTGCTTCCTGCTGTGTCTTCTGCTTCGTTCTTGTCTTCCACTTTCAACTTGAGGCTGTCCAGATGATTTTCCACGTGAGCAAGTCTTTCCTCGCATGATTTTGCCGACGATATTTTAACCAGAAACATTAGGATTAATATTCTTAAAATCATTTTGAATCTGTCTAAGTCAGTTATCAAAGGTTAAACAGTGTTCTATTTCTTCTGAAAAATGATAAGCATTTTGTAATATAAAGGTAGTATTCCTGATAATGGAATGCATTTTGTATACAGTCTAAGTGCGAAACGTTTCATGTATCTGTTGTTTTAAAAAGTAACAATCAAGTATGAAAATGACCTACAACAATTTCTTAAGCATTTACAGAGTAGTAAAAAATCTTTAATTCATAACATTCATTTACTTCTACTGAATTGTTAAAAAAAATAGTAAACGGAATAGACTATACATCAAATGGATGGTATGAATGGATTATATTTCTACGTAAAATCTATCAAATTGACACTACTGTTTATTTGCAATTAAAACGGTACTTCGAGTTCAGACCAAGACAGAGTAATTTTGAGTAAGAAAACTGTGTGTCTTTTGTAAAGATAAGATAAAATTTATCGTTCTTTGTCTTTAGTGACAGAAATCAAGTTGGTCAAAGTTTTAAAAAATCGTTTCTCGTTGCATATTTTTACGAAATACCAGTAAAATATCTCTGAATCTGAAGTCCCTTAAGAAGGCACCACAAAAACTGTCATAGATTAACGGGCCACGACGTTCACCTGAGTCATCTTGGCCCTGCTGTTCTACAGTAAAACTCGGTTATAACGAAGTCGCTGGGACCTATAAAATTACTTCGCGATATCTGTAATTCGTTATAACCGTATATGAATTGCATTTAATTCATATGACTGGGGATCCAAAATGACTTCGCTATATCCGTGTATTCGCAATATCCGTGTTCGTACTAAACGAGTTTTACTGTATATCTTAAGATCTCCCGCTGTAATACGTCTATAGATCTATATGCTTACCTACAGTGCTTTGGTATTTTTGGTATCATGCTCGATATTCAGATTATGCCCCTTTAGATGTGTGACATATATTGTGAAACACCCTGTTCTAGTTATTTTTTCGTTATGGTAAAGTAAAATTCTCTCTTATTCTTGCCCCAATATTTAGCTCTCTTCAGTTGAACAATTCTTTGATATTCTTCTCCTTTGCTCCTGGACATTTAATAAACTTATAAGTGCATATTTATGTTGAATAAGATTGCCTCGTCAAAAATTGTGAATTTCATGACCCCAGGGTCAGGTCAGGGGTTTTACTGCTAGGGCGGGGTTATATAGATTATATAGTTAAAATGAATTATTTCTTTGGAAATCTTCTCTGCTCATTGGTATAAAACAAACGAACAAACAACAAAGTTATGATGACCAAGAGTGCCGCTTTCAAAATTGTGAATTTCATGACCCCAGGATCAGGGGTTCTGGTGTTAAGATGGGGTTCTGTTGATTATATAGTGAAAATGCATCACATTGAAAAATCTTGTTTTTAAATAAAGTGTGTCTGGGTATAAAACCAATAAACTACATGTATGTACATAGTTATGATGAAGAAAGATGCCTCTTTGAAATTTGTGAATTTCAGGCCCCCTGGGTCATGTCGTCTTGTGTTTATAATGTTTATATAGTGAAAATGCATGAATTCTTTGAAAATCTTTTCCTTTACTCCTGGCATTATGCCAATGACCCTAGTACATATTTATGATGAAGAAAGTTGCCTCTTCCAGAATGGTTAATTTCCGGGCCCCTGGGTCAGAGCTACTTGGAGAAGTGGGGTGTTACATAGTCTGAAAATAAATTAATGCTTTGAAATCTGCACTTTGGTATTAATCAACAATTTATGGTGAAATAAAATTTATGATAACAATTCATGATGAAATAAAATATGTGGCCCCAGGGTCAGTGGTTCCTTTGGGATGGGGTGCACAACTGGTTATAAAGTGGAAATACATTTTCTCTTTGTTTCTGTGATCTACTTCTGTATATTAAGTATCCAAATTAAGCATGCTTTGTGTAAAGCTATGATAAAAAACTCGAATCAAATTCAATTGTTGGAAAGTTGTTACATGATACCCAGGTGACCTATAAGACCCAAGGGCCTCTTGTTGTATTAAAAGAACCTTTTATGGTATCTTCTCCCACAATTCTAACTTTCATTTCACCCATTTGAATGTCAGAGTAAAACATACTTCCCTCAACTTACAAAACTCTTCTTTCCAAGTTTTCTCGCCGACATATGGCTGAAATATTACCGACTCGGCGTTAAGGTTTTTAAAAAATATATTTGTATTCAACTGATACTTTCTGCCTCTAAATGATAATAATATTTATAAACGGTACTTTTATAAAAAGTTTTACTTTTAACTTACATAGTTTTGGAGCTACATGTATTATAAAAATTAACTTTTGTATACGTTGGCTTTTGGCCTTTGGCAATACCTTAATCATTTTTTAAAAATAATCAATCAATCCAAGCTTTGCTTTTCTTTTCGATCTATTTCAAAAGGTTTGTCATATCTTCTAATTCTTGTCCTTCATCCTCAAAAAGATATGCCCCTTTCATGTATTTGCAAATAATTTTTGAACCAGAAAATTAAAAATAATTAACACCCTAAAAACCCCTCTAAATTTGTCTAAATCTAATTGTAAAGGTTATCGGAAAACTTATGGCTTTTTTTAAGAAAGATTCAATTGATGTAAAATTCACAAGGTAAAAGAACTACTACACATAAATACGTAGTTGTAGCGTAACGTAATACTGAGCTGTTTGTTAAAAAAAGCCATACGTTTTCCGATAACCTTCCCTCTAAAACTAAATCAGTCTGGAAGACAAATAAAACTCTTTAAAACCATGGAGCCATTGAAGCATTAATAGTACCAATATTACCATCGAGATAATATAGAATAGTATACACTTATCTACTGGTTGTGAGTGGGATAGCTCTTTTATCAAACCCCCACAGGGAATAATCCCTGTCAAGGGTTTGATAAAAGAGCTATCCCACTCACAACCAGTGGATAAGTGTATATTATTATACCTCTGTTAAAATGATCTTTTATAGTTCACGCGAAGCAAAGCTATTCCCCGATATATAGTTTTTGCTATCCACCCTCGGAAAATTTTCATGCAATATTTGCCGCCAATTTTGATTTCCAACGATAAATCTATTGAATGATGATGGCTTTATAATATGACTAATGCATTATTATTTATAACATCATTTGAGATATGGATAACCATATCAAGTGTCTTGTCACTATTGCAGTATATGCGTACAGAAATTAAAACAATAACAGCACGAAAACAATTAAAGAATTTGTTGCGTTAGACAAATATATGGAATATTAAATATTCTGGACATAAGACTTTTTCCCAGTTTTGTTACTGGCATGTAGAGAAATTGTATAATTGCATTGGTTTTCCCGATTATACGACAAATTACATACCTGTTTTTTTTTTTTTTTGCTCCTCTGTATTCCATACTGTGTCAATTTCTGGATGAGTTTCCCTCATACTTAAGGAACATATCCAAGAATAAAAATACATAATCAATAATAGCGAGAGGGTATTGAATATTTTGGAGAATGATGTGGAGATAACGAACAGTATTCAAAATCAAAGTCCATAAAACAATACAAAATAGAAGCAGAGCAAACACAGACCTCCGAAACATCAGAGGTGAGATCAGGTGCCATGAAGATTTTTTTTTCTCCGATTGGATATTTTCTCAAATTATTCAATACAACATCTTGTTATTTATGTAGCAAACAGGCGCGGATCCAGAAATTTTTTCGGGGGGGGGGGGGGGG
>PRKT01000017.1:1171804-1191280 GCA_003671525.1 Saccostrea glomerata | reverse complement strand
GGGGTCAATGGGAACTCTTTTTGGTTTAGTATATACATTTTTTAACCTGGTAAATTCAAGGGGGACTCCCCCGATCCCCCCTCTAGATCTGCGCATGGCAAAGATTTTTTTTATGACGCTGTGGTCTAGTGTAACTATAGTCCACATACCGGGTATATATTTTTATATTGTAATTACTGAAATATCAAGTTTAGGTGAATATAATACTGTCCTAAAGTTTCTTTATTTTGATTTTTTTATAGATGTGGACCTTTTAGAAAAAAATCTTATCACAAGGATTACATATGTTGAGTGTAAAAGCTCAGGCACCAACTGTTCAAAAGATATGACCAAGATTAAATTTGGGTAAAATTTTGCAAAATTGACTTTGATGATACCAAAAAAGGTCAAGTCACAAGGAATACACATGTGAGATTTGAAAGCCAAAGCCTTAACCAATCAAAAGTTATGAGTAAGGTTAAAGTTTTTGTTAACTAACGAACAAACAGATTATCTGACAAACAGCTAGAAAGACGGACGGACAAGGCAAAAACTATATAGCCCCGAATCTTCGATTACGGGGGCATAAAAAGAAACTAGATGTACCCTGGGCATTGAGCTCACAAAATGATAACCCTCACCCCCTAGCCTCCCAAATGATTACAGTGACAAAGTCCATGGGAGACCCGAAATAAGTGTCAGATTAAAACGTTAAATAGGAGGTCACAATAGCATTATATAATGAAGAATCAGTGAAAGTATTGAATTGAATTTCATCATATGTTTCAGTGGTATAGGAGTAGTTGCTGATAAGAGATGGGTACAGCTCAATATTATAGAAAGATTCAGAGCGTCCATGTTATGCTATGGGAAACCCGAAATACGTTTCTGGTCAAAAAAATAAATATAGGAAATGCATACATAATGGCATTATGTAACAAGTTTCGGTGAAATTCTCATCAAATTTCATTCAGTAGTGTAAGAGAATTACGGTTAAGAGATGGGTACCCCAAAGCGTAACGGACGGACACTACCTGTATATACCCCTGCTTTTCAAGCAGAGATATAATAAGAAAAATCGCCTCAGTGTGTTGGGTCTTCTTGATTTGGAATTGCGTAGCTGATGGATGTTGTCTAAGCTCAACTGGAATCATATAACACACCAATGACCAGTGTTTTATAATATTTTCGACTATTGATAACTTCTTTCACCTGATCAATCATACAGAGTGACCGGGACGGACATGACCCGTCGGCAAGATATACTCATTCTTCCTAAGCAACTTAATTATGATCTTATTCCTATTTAGTACCTCAGTGTTCCGGGAATGTTCCTTTTCTACGATTCATTAATGTTAATATTTTTTTTGGAATTGTAACCGTGAAAAGAAATGCTCACATTTAAATTATCTGCGTCCAGTGCTTATCCTCTTTCTCCTATCACTCCTATTGCTGTGATAGGTATATCAAGTTAAAACAGACCAAATTTTGAAGCCTTTTTATTAATTTCCAAATTTTAAACTTAAAGTGAATCATTCATTTTATTACTTTTTTTTATTTCAAATTCCAAGTTTTCAAGGAATTTTAATTTAGTACTAGTATATCTTCCATCCATTGAATGACGACCTCCAACTGGAGCTACTGTAGAGATTTCCATTATGACTACTCGTAGGATGGGTGCGGACAAACACCACGTCTCCCTGATTGACCTCTACCACCACCACTCCTGTTGTAGTTCGAGCAGATGTTGCGCCCGTGCCTATTGTGAGCATGGTCCCAACAACATTAGAGTTGACTAGAATCTGAGAATAAATATGGCCGCCCGCAGCACAGTATAGGTTCCATGTAAACACATACACGCCATGCTGCGGAGCGGTGAATATTCCAGAATGTGGATTATAATGGTTGCCTATGTTTGTCACTATGCTGTCGAATTTAATGGTGTGGTCTTTTGAGATTTCTGTCTCATAAGTAGACACAAAAGCGGAGAATGCTACACCATCTGCAAATGGAGGCTTTGTTGTTTGGACACCTAAAATTAATCCCAAAATCTAGCTTTCTTTGGGTCTTTAACATGTTTAAGTATGGGTCAAGATGCATTCAATGTTGATCAAATTCAACATTTAAAGCAAACACACAAATCTGTAAATTAATATAAAAGTCAGAAGTGTATTTTGAAATATAACGATGATTCTTTACAGAAACCCACAAACAAAACATACAGTTTCGGTTAACAGTACATGTACACAAAACTTAGACCCTTGGAAATTCCAGAAGTAAGATAACTCATTTTATTGGATAAACATGTATATATATTATTTGCTTACTACTAGTATCAAAGTAATACGTAGATCTTTTTGTGCAATTCTCACCTGTTAAAAGACGTTTCTCCTTAAATGTCTTGTTCTGGAATGGGTTTGACCTGAGAATGGTTGGTTGATGTTTGGTCTTAGTCATGGTAAAATTTTGTTGTGCTTTAGGGAATATTTGGCCTTTTGTGATGGAACTTGACAAAGAGAATTCATCGGAATTTTCTTTCAATAAAGCTGTTGGATTCGTATATTTCTTGATACTTCCTCCAAACCTAGTATTTATATTTTTATTTTTCTCAAATCTTTCATGTCTGTTTTCCAAAGCTGCTATTCTTGCATTTAGTTCCCGGTTCGTAGACAGTAATTCCAATACTATAGTCTTAACATTGTCTATTTTCACATTAGAGTTATGTAGATCTTCTTCTAGTTGTGAAACTTTTCTTTTTAAGTCTTGATTTTCTTTTTTAAATTGCGCTTCAAAAAAATTCTGTATTCTGCCTCCTGCTTTGTCTTCTGCTTCGTTTTTGTCTTCCATTCTCATCACGAGGCCGTCAAGAAGATTTTCCACGTGATCAAGTCTTTCCTCGCATGATTTTGCCGACGATATTTGAACCAGAAACACTAGGAATAATATTCTTGAGATCATTTCGAATCCGTCCAAGTCTGTTGTTATCAAGAGTTAGACAGTGATCTATTTTTTCTGAAAACTGATAAGCATTGTGTAACATAATTGAATTCCTGATAATTCAATGTACTTGTTATATAGTGTAAGTGCGAAATCCTTCATGTATTTTCATCCTTTGTTTTAAAAAGTAGCATTCAAGTACATAAATAACCTACTACTGTTGCAACCACTATTGAAATAACGACAACTATTGAAATAATTATATAGATAGTGGTTGAGAGTGCATTTCAATAGCAAACATAGTTAGTAACCACTATTGAAATACAACCACTATTGAAATAATTATATCAATAGTGGTTGAGAGTGTATTTCAATTACAAACATAGGTAATAACCACTATTGAAATACGACCACTTTTGAAATATTTATTTCAATAGTGGATGGGATTCATTTCAATAACAAACATAGGTTGCAACCACTATTGAAATAATGTTCACTTTTGAAATAGAAATAAAGATTTCAATATGGATTAAATTATGGATTTAGCTTTGAAGTATTATAAGGAACTATCAAAATAATTATTTAAATCACTTTTGAAATTATTTTTCAATAACTATCTAAATCTTCATTTAAAGACAGATGATACAAACAAAATATGGATGCCTGAATTGGTATATATTTATTGGTCTGATTTCATTGAAAACAATGCAAATAATAAATTTCTTGAATATAAAGAAATTGTAAACCTACTTTGATGTTCAAAAGTCTGCCTCTCACTCCAAATCCAATTTTTGTGAAATTTTGGATGAAAAATGAAAATTACGAGGTGAAACTTTTCTTTCTACTTTTTTCGTATTTCAATAGTGGTTGAAACCAATTGTTATGATATTGTATACACTCTTCCTCAATATTAGATAATTATTTCAATAGTGCTCGTATTTCAATAGTGGTTGAAACCTACGGTTATTATATTGAAATGCGTTCTCACACACCATTGAAATAATTATTTCAATAGTGGTCGTATTTCAACAGTTGTTACTATCTATGTTTGCAATTGAAATGCACTCTCACCCACTATTGAAATAATTATTTCAATAGTGGTCGTATTTCAATAGTGGTTACTAACTATGTTTGCAATTGAAATGCACTCTCAACCACTATTGATATAATTATTTCAATAGTGGTTGTATTTCAATAGTGGTTACTAACTATGTTTGCTATTGAAATGCACTCTCAACCACTATTGATATAATTATTTCAATAGTGGTTGTATTTCAATAGTGGAAACTAACTATATTTGCTACTGAAATGCACTCTCAACCACTATTGATATAATTACCGTATAAGTAGAATTTTAAGCAAGGATTTAATTTTGGCATTATTAGCGAGGGTGCCGAGATCGCTAACATTGAATATCGCTAAAAATTAATTGCGTTTTATTTGTAATAGCTTCTTTATTATGCATTTTAAAATCGCTAAAATAACATCTCGCCAAGAATAAATTACCAGTTTTTAAGGACAAATCGTTAAATTTGCGTCTCGCTAAAATTTCCACTTATACGGTATTTCAATAGTGGTCGTTATTTCAATAGTGGTTGCAACACACAACCATTCCTCAAATATTAAAAGAATATTTTTTTTTACTTCATGAAAGTATTGCATAATTTTTTTTTTTTACTTCTGTTGAATTCCAGTCAATGGAATAGATTATTTCAAAGGATGGTATTGATAAATGATTTTCGACGAAAATTGTAAGAAAGTGACACTACTGTATTTTTTCAAAACCATGTAATTTCTTCTAAGTTTTAAAGTGAGAGAAATTCTAAATTGTGGGATTGTGCGTCATGTATAAAGATAAGATAATTATATTATATAAATATTGCATGTAGCTGAGTGTAACATTGAAAATTTTCACCCCAAGAAAACCATTGTCAACCGAGGCGCAGCCGAGGTTGACAATGGTTTTCGAGGGGTGAAAATTTTCAATGTTACACTCAACTACACTCAACTACATGCAATATTATGCAATATTTATTATATTATACTGAATGTTTTATACAAATACATGTAAAGTGAACTGTGCACGCATAAATTCTGCGCAGTCGCTATTTTTTGGAATACCACCCGTCGTCAAGCAATGTTGACTGTTGCTACGCAGGAGGGCGTGACTTCATTATTCAGCGGGTAATAGTGTTTTTTAGCAAATGTTTCTCGACGAATCAGATTCAAGTAATTTAAATGAAAGTATAATATAGAAAACTGTTCTCTTCCTTTAAGTAACAGAAATCAAGGAAATCAAAGTTTTAAAAATTCGTTACATATATTTTTACGAAATACAATTTAAAATCTCTAACTCTGAATTTCCTTAAGATCTTTGTTGAGTCAGATCGAATAAGAACACATCTTCATACTTTGACTACGGAGCATAAAAACTTCTTCCATATATAAAGAAGATGCCAAATGATCCATGATGCTCACCTGAGTCACGCTGCCTCTGCTGTTCTACGTAAGTCCCTTGTTATACGTTGATTGCCTATTGCAGGCTCTACCTACCACACCGGGTCAATTCTTAAATATCTAAGAATATACTCTACCTCAGAAAGCTTCCACTTAAGTTTCAGATTTCCTGACCCTGTTTTTCTTCAAAAGAAGATGTAATGATTTTCCCGATATGTTTCAATGTAAACCTCTAATTTCCTATTGTTTCCCCACCCTATCCCGGGAACATGATTTGAACATTTTTATCAGCATCTTCGAATTCACAATCTCGGAAAGCTTTCACAAAAGTTTTCCCTTTTCTAATCTTTGAGGTTCTCGAGAAGAAGATTTTTAATAACTGTCCTATTTATATATATCTTTTTTTATATGGTAACTTTAGTAATTTTTTTTTGTTATATGGTATAGTAAAATTCTCTCGTTCTTTCGTCAATATGTAGCTCTTTTCAGTTGAACTTAACAAAGAAACATGAATCAAATTGTCTTTCAGCAAGACTGTTGTCTCCTCAACGTTTTGGCCAAACATTAAGATTTTATCTTTCTTCTCATATTTCATGATTAATTTCATTCACTGAACATATTCTTGTGTTAAAATGTCAGTTTGTGGACTCTGCTTCATATCAAACCTTCGTTTTGCCCACTTGAATGTGAGTACATGTAACACAGCATTTTTAAAAACTCTTTCTGTAAATCTCTTCATTACAAGCTTCGTCGCCGAAATATTGTTGAAATTATGGCCGACTCAGTGTCAAACAATAACCAATCAATCAATCAATCAATAAATCCAAGCTTCGTTTTTCTTTTCGAACTGTATTTTAAAAGGTCTTATGCTTTTTATTTTGTCCCTTGCATCGTTCTTGTCTTCAATTCTCAAAGTGATAACTCGAGAAGATTTTTTATGTAAATCAAAACTCTTTTTGCATGATTTTGCAAACGCAAACAATTAATGTTTGAACCAGAAAATCTTAAGAAAAAAATAAATTAAAAAAAAAAACAACACACTAAAAATCATTCTAAATCTGATTAAATCTAATTGTAATGTATGTTTGTGTAGTTATTCTTTAACCTTGTGAATTTTACATCAACTGAATGTTTCTATTCTCTTATTAAAAGCCATAATTGTTATCATCTGTGTTAGTAACCTGTCAGCCAAAACTACGTCAGTTTTGAAGACGAATGACAACTCTTTTTTAATACCAGGGAGCCATTAAAGCACTAAAATTAACACTATTACCATTGGAAATGGTGGTTTTATAATATGACATTAATAATAATGTTAATTATATTATCATTGGAGATAAGGATTACCATATCACCATATCAAATGGCTTGTCACTATAGCAAAATATGCGTGCAGAAATTAAAACAATTATCGCACGAAAACAATTAAAGAAATTGTTGTTTTAGATAAATGTATGGAATATGAAATATTCTATACATATAACTCTTTTTCAAGTTTTATTTCTGCGCATCTAGTAAAATTATATCGTATAATTTCTCCATCATACAAAATTACTTAAAAATTCCAAGGAACTTTCGGGAAATTTGAAATCACAAGATTTTACCATAACCAACAGCTTAAAAAACTTTTTTTTTCAACTTCATACACAGCCATTCCCAACGATATATTTAAATCCAGGCTTTTGATATTATTGACAGCTGCTTTTTCCATAAAAATGGAACTCGTAAATTTACTTACAAAATGTCATTTGTCATTTGCAAAAGTAATTTGAAATGGACACCAAAATGATGCTTGAGTTTCTGATTGACAGAAAGTTTGTGGTTTTTTGGATCATAGTCATTCCAGGAAAGTCAATGGTATAAAAAGTAGAATTCATAATTTTCTAATGAAGAAACGTTGCCTGTACATATTTCACTGAAAGATTATTGATGACCAGAGGATGTCATCTATTTAAGCAATTATTTTTGGCAGGTTCTTTATCACAAAATTTGAATGGACACTGAAGCCCAGGGAAGGGGTATTACAATGAAGCGCATTGAAGTGGTAAAAATTTTTGTTCGAATAGAACGTTTTGAGCTATCTTTAGAAGGCTTATTGTCACCTTATGACACACCCATTTAATTAGAAATGGATAAAACGGCCAATGTGTTTATTCGAATACCTGTAGAACAGGTTTTCCATAAATATAATAGCCAATCAAATTGACGGTCTAAATAAACACCGAGTAAACACGTGTTCGACCGAAACACGTGTTGTGGTAACTTCAAAAGACATGATAAATTCAAAAATATGTACAAATCCGTTGCAATTTGTGTTTTACAGAAGCGGGGAGTCTCTAACTCTCTCTTCTAATTTTTTGTTAAAGCTCTATTTCAGTGTAACTCATATTTGCTTATCGCGAAGAATGGAGTGTCCTAAAACATTACGACGAATATTTCTTTCTCTTTTCTAAAAATATGGGCGTGTCATTATGTTATAATTGACGTTCAAAACATGACTCAGAACGTTTCATCTAAATGGAAAATTTTACCACTTCAATGCGCTTCATTGTATGTTATGAGCTCGCTCAGTATTTTCTTTATGTGAAGCAGAATTTATCTAAAAATTTCTACATGAAAAGAAGTCTCTTGCAGTGGCCATCAATATCAACATCAAAACTATATCAACGATCTTTCTTAGTTATAATAACAATTTTTATTTCTACGTTGATTCGATATATCCCTCGAAACTCTAAATAAGATACCATAATCTTATATATGTTTTATAATTGATGTTTAAATTTAGAAACAAATACTCTCCTTATTCTACATGTATATACATGTACCATTATCACCTGTACGTGGAGTTCGTCTCCCGCAAGAGCAAAATGTACATTCGAACAATTTATAGAGCGAGGCAAGCTTTTGACAAATAAGTTAATGATACAAGAATATAAAGTCAACATTCCGAAAATTCAATGGCTGCTGCAATGACCTTGTCTGCAAGAACACTCTTTTGGCTGACCTTTTATTTAAAGCTCTAAGCAAATTACTTCACACTTGAAATTTTCTACGGATTTTTACTTTTGCATAATCAGGCAAGACACGGAGCACCAAGACAGTGTGATCACACTGGTCGACAGGGGATGATCACTCCTCCATGGTATCCTATCCTATCCCTGATGTTTTTAGAGGTTCATGTTTGCTTTGCACCCATGTGTATTGTTGCAATTACAGAAAGTTGAGCTTGATAACTGTTCTTTATCCATTAGACTAGGATTCGGTAATCCTCGGATGATTACATTGCCTTCATCAAAGGAAGTTAGATGAAGTATGATTCGACCGAGGTGTGCCGAATGATTGGACTAGATTATTATTGGACTGTTAAAAGTTAAACTTATGTGACTGCTCAAACAGAAGCATGACGTCGCATCAATGTTTTTTGAAAGAAAAGGTTAATATGTTATGCCTAGGTCACATTTAAGACGATGGTCGGGCGACTAAATTTTTCTGCTCTTGTCGGCTGAAAGAACATGATCGGCCGACACAGTATCGGGCGACACGGAGCAGTCACATTATTTCCTGGGGACACCGATGACTTGGATAAATAACACAAACATTCTTTTTTTCTTCAGAAATCAGCAATATTTTTTCATAGATCTATATTCAGATAGTTGACGCGAGTAATGTTTGCAAGGCAAAGTGGCAAAATCTTATAAAATTCTGACTCAATGTTGAAAATGTGTGAAAAATTTTGTATGGAATTGCATAAAAACGACAAATGGTGCATATCTAAGCAGCAAAGAATATTTAAGATTTCTTTATATCTTATGGAATAATTATTTACATTATTTCTGTTCAAAATATATATATATCAATACATACATCAAAATTTTGTTTGTGTTATTTATCCTAAATAGGTTAAATATTCACAAGTCGGCCAATTGTCGCCCGATCATCGAGCTCTGAGCTACAGTTTGATTTTAAACGTCGGCCGAAATAATGAACACTTTTATTGTCGAACGACGGACGACCGTCTTTATAAACTGACTGCCGATGGTCGGACGATGATCGAAGGTTGGTCTACGGATAACTTCAATTGAAGAATCGGCCACCGACGCAGAAAAAATTATAACTTGGACCGATGGACACAAAATTGGTCGGCCGACAAAAAAAGAGGTCCAAATCGGGCAAGAAAACGGCCGATGAACTGCCGACTGTCACCCGAAAAATCCCATTTTTGCTTCAAAACCCGTCGGCCGTTGGTCGTTTTTGGAAATGTGACTGGGGTTTTACTGTAGAGCGACAAAGTGACCAGTTGGTGTTTCTTCAAGGTTCGGAACATGGTTATTTTAAGGTGGTGTATCAATTCATGTTATTAAGGGGCGTACGCCAATAAAGTGACACTTAACAGATAATTTAAACATCAAAGCTCTAAATCAAATCTTTACCTGCTTACGTCCTGAGAAATTAAAAGTGACAAAATTTGATGCATATGTAATGAAATGTTATTTTCAAGTTAGTGAGCGTAAACTATTTAAATAGGCAGATAAACTGAAATGCCTGCATCGGACACCGTATATATTTAAAAATAATTAACGTTTCCTTAACTATCAATCAGAAAAAAAGACATTTTAGTTGATATTTTATACCTTTGTGGTTTAATGTTAAATCGTTTTGTGACTTGTCATATGTTTGAAGAATTAATTTAGATAATACAGTGTAGTACATTGAATAAATTATCGAGAACTTTCAATTGTTTTAATTTTTATTGTTCTGAAAGTGATGAATCTAATGTCAAACTTGATAATAAATATACACAATCGCATATATTGTCATTTTTGTCCTATTATTCCGCCCGTTATATATTTGCAAACAAGATAAGCTGTATATTTTAAATTCGAGTTTAAAAAAACATATAGATTATATTAAATCCTGCAGAGAAAATTTAAAGGAATACATGTACATTAATTCGTACAGGTATTAAAACAGATAGTTTGCATGTAAGGAAAAAAAGGGGGTATCAAAATCAAACTATATATAGTGAAAAATGACAGAAATCAGAATATTATACAACTCTTCATAAAATTGATTATTCGCTCATTTTATCCCGTGTATGAGAAAAAAAAAGGACAAATATTCCAATTTCAAAGATTTTTTTCTTTTAATAGAGATGAAATTCATAATAAAAATGAAGTAATGAACTTACATGATTAAAAATCAACTACAAATAAATGTGATTTAATTCAGAGGACAAGTAGATAATACAATGGTTTAACATGATTTTGCTCATAATATATACGTAAACTGTATGTCAGTTGAGTGCAAATCATCTCAAGTTTTACTTAAACGCTTTCTTAAAGAATGATAATTAAATGCAATGAATTGAAAAATGCTTTCAGTGTCAATTAATCCAACTTATCCCCATAAATCTTAAAAGTTTCCATATTCAGTCATGAAGCAACTGGTATTTACAGACCATATAAAAAAGCTCAGGTAATTTTCCTTAAGGTTCAAAATGCAAGTGATTAGTCCTTATGTTTGGCACATTTTTGCAGTTGAAAGCTGTATTTAGTAATTACAGCACTCTGTATAAAATTTTTGCATATATTTACAAATCAAAAGCAAGTCCATTTAATAAAATCATAAATTCTTGATATATGCTCATTTTTTATGTAGTAGCATATATAATTGAATAATACTTAGGCAGGATATTTTCTTTTGGGGTAAAAAAATTTTTAGAGTGTAAAATCTAGTTAGTAATATTAGGAAAAAAAATAGTTATCAATAAATTATTATTAAAAAATATTTCATTTTAATATAATTTAACCTTAAACCAAAATCAATTTGGCATAACAGTGTAAAGGATTAAAATTCTGAGACATTAAAAAAAATCCCCAAATAATAACAAGATTTATAACAGCACACCTTATAATACATTCCATGTAAAATGCCACATTGAAAAATATATGTTGCAGTCAACATGAATATTAAATTAAGTGTCTCTAGCTAGCAGTTTCAAAATCCTGAGTTCCAGCAGGAAGTAAAAAAAAAAACTATGAGGCACCCATTTAAACTAGGGCTTATTATTATTTTTTTCTTAGATTGCATTTCAATGTACAACTCTTAAAAGAAGAAAGTATCTTCACATGTGTAAAACATCTTGCCAAAACTGCTTTGGCTATGTCATGCAAATTTTTTTGACATTATTTGCATGGAGATGACACAAAAAGGCAGTAAATTTATTTCAGAGAAGATACATCTTTGACAAAACAGATTTGTCTAGTGTGTTTTTTTTTTGTGTTTTTTTTGTTTTTCTTATTTGCATATAAAGGTGATTTTCAAAAATTTGCATATCAAGACCTCTCTCTTTTACACCTGGATAGTAAAAAAAAACTTGTGTAATAAAATGGCAATTTAGCTACATCCCAAAATAATCTAGAATTATGTTTATCTCTCATAATCATCTTTAAATTAATGTTACCTTTGTTTAACATTAAATGTAGATTCTAGAAAAAGACTACAAGATACTTTGTAAGTCCACATTTTCAGTTCACAGTACATATTTGCAAATGTTTCAGCACTGCTTTTCATATAGTCCTTGTTTTTAATTAATTAGGCCAACAATATTCAATTAAGCAACGTACACTATTTAAATAATTCTGTAAAAAGGAACCGCACAAAATATTCTACACAACATAATTTAAGTCAAAAAGTGACAACAATTTGAGTTAACATGATTTGTCTTGTAATTAGGAAATTTCTACCTCCAGGGGACACTAAATCCTAATTTTTTTTTTAAATGAATAAATAAAATGTCACTCTTCCTATTATAATATAAATGATATATATTTATATTTCCTCTTTTACAGTAATAAATGAGAAAAAAAACTTGGAGACACACACCTGGAAAACAAAGTACTTGTAAAATATGATTATCTCAAATATCTCAACTTATGAAAACAGAATATCTCAAATATCTCATGTTTAGACTACTGAGCCTCTCCCCAGATCAAGATGAGCAAACATTAATCTACAGTGTAACATGTATTAAACAAGTTCACCAACAGATATTTCAAAGTGTCCTGAATGACTCTCAGTAAAAAAATAGTTTATCTACTGGGTATCATTTCTGTAAAGACCTCATATTCTTGATGCAAGATTCCACTTTTAGCAATGGTTACATCTTGGTATGGTCTGGAATTCTGGTCCACCGGTAGCTCGTTGATTTTTCGCACAGTATCCATTCCATCGAGAATTTTTCCGAACACGACATGTAGACCATCTAAGTGAGTAGCATTTCCATGGTTGGCCATCTGGATGAAGAACTGGGATTTATTGGTGTTTGGACCTATACGAAAAAATATGAGAGAAATAAATATCATGATTATATCATGTGCTTTTACACAATTGCTCTTTAAAACAAATAAAATTCAAAGAAAATTCTTTTGTGGCATTAAGACAGTGTCCTTTGTCAAGCCTGAATCATTTAACAATTTTGTTCACTCATATAAAATGTTGCTTTAACACGAATATGCCTTTCCAAAAGAAATGAATTTTCAAAAAGTAAAATTCAAAAACACTTTCTGCACAGCAAATGGAACAAAATTGGTCAAAAAGACATTCTAATATGACAAATTTAAAAAGGAATATTTATCAAGAAATTTGATGACATTTATCTCATTAAAAGTTACCTCTCTTATGAGAGTATCAACCAACCTTAAGGAAACTTCAAATAATGAAAAGACCTCTGACATTGATTTAATTAATGTTTATAGCAATATACAAAGAGGCTCTCAAGAAAGCACATCGTAAATCTTCAACAAAAAATTTCACAGAATTAAGATCCAATTTGGTTTATTTTTCCTTATGCCATACAACACATCAGACACTGCTACTATCAAGACAAATGAGATTTAGCTAGATGACAAATTTCCCTCCCAATGTACAATATTGAATTACAATTCACTTATTTCCTGTGCTGTCAAATGATAGACAAATATTAGTCATGATGATCCATTTGACAAGTGAGGAGAAATAATGTAGAACATGAGAGAATGCATGTTTTACCTGCATTGGCCATGCTAACAAATCCAGGACCATAGTGTTTTATGTCAAAGTTCTCATCCAAAAAGCTGTCTCCAACGTAAATACTTTTTCCTCCTGTTCCATCACCATTTTCAAAATCTCCTCCTACAATTTATATAAAATATTAAAATAATGTTAATCATATTAATAATTAAATTTCAGAGTGAATCATTATCATACAAGAGGATTGTATTTCAAATCATAAAACCATATTTCATTTCTGGCACTTCCTCTGCAAAACAACTTTAACTTCCTTGTAATTTTTTTCTTACAGTTATTATTTTCTTTTGCAATTTACATTTTGTAAAACAGCATAATTATATTACTTGTACATATAGGCATTTAAAGAGTTTCTACCTTGAATGATAAAGTCTTTGACGACCCTATGGAATTTGCTGCCTTCATAACCAAATCCATATTCTCCGGTGGCTAATGCAGCAAAATTTTTGGTCGTGACTGGAACTGTGTCTCCAAACAGACCGATGACAATCCGACTCGTGTTCTGGACGGGGGGAGTCCTAACCTGAGGCTGCTGGGGATTCCAGGGCTGGTTGCTCATTGGACCAATAGCAATGTCAAAGTAGACCATCTGAGTTATGGTATCGAAACATCGAATCTTTCCCTGAAATAATTGTATAACAGACAACTTGAGAGACTGACTCTTAGAGTAAAATTAATAAATCTGATATTTTTCAAAGAAATTGTATGCTTATGACAAGAACTGAAAGCCAATGTGGCCCAAAATATGAAGTAATTTTTTTTATTTAAAACAAGAGGCCCATGGGCCACAATGCTCATCTACCCCTTGATGTTGTACTTCACTACTTCAGCATTTTTTCACTGACATTGTGGACCAAATCCTTTCGTTATTAGTTATGTTTTGCTTTTAAATATGATTTAGTATTTTTGCCACTCTTCAAAATTGTTTAATATTCTATCTTTTAAGACAATTCCCTACTGTAGCTAATCTTTTTTAGAAAGCCCTGTTCTAAACAAAATTGAATGTATGCTACCTGAAAATGCTTGCACACCTATATAACTGAAATGAGTTGCTGCTCATAGGGGGAAAATTTATAAAAAAATTTTTTTTTTTTGTCCTATAGAAGTACTTTTTGTGCATGATATTAATTAAAGATATGTATGCAGTAACAATTTTTTAGCAGAAATTTGTACCAGTGTACCTTAAGTATAGCAATCAAGCCACAATTACAAAGAACACAGAAAAGCAATAGTTAGTTCCTCTGCTCAATTGCCTGAATGGAGAATTCTGCAGTCCAGAAGTCTTCAGAAATGTTCCTAGAACCTTTGGTATAAATTATAAAGATTAACTCCCCCTTTCAGAAGATACATTTGGATTACAGAAAACTAGACAACACAATAGGCATCTCAGAATTGGGATACAGCCTGAGAAATCCATCCTGGCAAAGGAGAATAAAATTATGTAGCCAAACCAAAGAGGAAGCTAGAAGACAGAAACCTCTCCATCCTATTCCAACATCAGAGCATGGAATTTGCAGTCTAAAACATTACAGCACACATCAGGGCAAACTAAATGAAATTTAAAAAAAAAAAATAGATAAACTTGGCATTGCAGCAGCAAAAATGGAAAGATGAAACTGAGGTCTGGAGAATTAATTATATATATTCCAGCCATACAGATAAACATTGCACCAAATTTAGAAAGGGTAAGCATTACTGATGTCAAAGAAGGCCCAGAGGTGGCCTTTTTCATAATATATCTATAGGAGCCAAGAGATGACAGATTTATCACTGCTAGATTTAAAGCCTACATCTCAACATCCTTTAGTGGTATGTTCCTATATTAAGCAAAGGAGACAAAAAGGACTTGAAGTCTTCTACATGAAATGATAGATAGTATGCGGAAAATGCAGTCCCAACCCATGAAAAAAAATCCCCTGATGGGAGATTTCAATGCCAAAGTTAGAGGCAACATAACAAGCTTATGAAGAAATTAATGAAGGCCTAATAGTACATTGTACCACAATTAAATGATATGGGGGAAGTGTTTGCAAACTTGTGTACTGACAGCCAAGCTATTGGTGGAACCATTTTTTCCACCACAAAGTCAAATAAATGTATATACCACCTGAAAAAAATTTCTAGATATAAACCTGAACATCCTTCAGTGGTCTTCACAATCGGAAATCAAGAAAACAATATCATTTTTGAAAAATAACAAGGCCCCAGGACCAAACAACATCCCTGCAGAGGCCCTCGAAGCAGACATATTTAGTGTGGTCCATATGATGTATGACATGTCTGGAAAGATTTGGTAGAAAGAGGAGGAACCAACAGACAGGAAAAAAAGCCAGCTTTCAAAACTGCCAAAAATATGAAATATAAAGCATTTACATCAACTATAACAGTAAAGACTGTGCTTCTATCTGTTCTAGGAGCTTTAGCCAAATAACATCGACTTAAAGCAGCAGTGGATGTCAACCAGTGTGACAACCAAGCAGGGTTTAGACAAAACAGATCATCTGGTGACCATATCACAACATTGAATATGAAAATAGAACAATCAGAAGAATCCAAGTCGCCACTCTTGTAGTCTTCATTGATTTTGAGAAAGTATTTGATAGCCTGGATAAAGAAATACAGTGGCATCTCATGAAATAATTTATGGCATTCTGGACAAATTTACTTTCATCATCAGAAATACTAGATATACAGGAATGCCAAGCCGTATCATACATAAAGGATAACTAACTGAACCCATTGACATTTCAATGGGGAATGGCAAGGATGCCTACTTTCACCTTTGCTATTTCTATTAGCAGTTCATAGGAGTGACCTTTATTTTGTAATACATGTAAAACTTTGGACTTTGTAGATATTAGCCCTTCACCTCATTCAGAAACCAGGCTTATGACCAGCAAAAAGAAGACCAAAGTGCTCAATATGAGAGTAAGAACTTGCAATTCTTATATAATTAGACAAACATTCCAACAGTCCTTTCATTAACCATAGCAACTGTTGAAGTATTACATGCTTCATCCTCAAGATATTTAAATGATTTTAAAAGTTCTTGTTATTTTTAAATATAACTTTTATGGACAGACAGACAAATAGAAAATGTGCTATATAGTCAATTTCTGAAAAACCAAAGTTTAAAAAAAAAATTGAAAAGTTAATACCAAAAAATTCTACATTTTTTTTAATATATATATTTTCCACATACAAATCATCACTATTTTGAGGCATACAGTATATTGGACCTCATCTTAATAATAATACAAGTGCACATTTTAATTGGATCCAGATTTGAATAAACACTAAATAAAACAGAATATGATCATACAAATGAACAAATGAGGTGATGGAAAAATAAGAAAACATGTAGGTTTCATATAAGTAATGTATATACATATGTATGTGACATGATCCAACTAATACTCTTGTCAACTTGCATGACAGTGGTGGTTTTTGTAATTCTCACGAAAAGCGTGGTTGTATAATCAAGCATTGTATTTTTAATCATGCAAACCTCTAGTTCTTTATTACGGAAGAATATAGTGGTAAGCCAGTCCCTTGTATATAGACAAAATTACCTTTTAACAGACTCTAATGAAATTACTTTGAAATGCATATTTTAATATATCATTATTAACAAGACTGTATGTAACGTAAGTTAAAAATATGACATCTTGATATACATACTTTCTTATAAATAGTTAGGATTTCATTTTATGGGGACTATTTTATGATCTTTATTATGGTAATGCTACTGACATTTTGGCAAGTAATCATTTTTAAGTAAAAGTCTAATTTATTTTAAATAATAACCTGATAAACATAATCATGAAATGTCACACCTGTTTGTTCATCAAATTTAATCATAATCTTCCATCATATTCTTGTTTTATAATTCATCCACACCCATTAAAAATTGATTTGTATGTAGTACTACATGTCACAATAAAACAATATTGAAGCCGCATGAATTTAATATCTAATAATTTAGCCTTTTGTTTAACTTGTGATTTTTGTAGCTAAGTTAATGTTAATTAAGACAATAAATTATTATCGTGGCAAAGTTCTTTTCCCTATGATATATTTTTAGATGCTTGCAAAAAATGGTACATTTTGTATATATTAAACAATAAAAAGCAAGCAGAAAAATAAAATTTATACATATTAGTACTGTAACAGTTCTCAACATTTTTCCTGAAAAAAGCATTCAAATTCATTTAAGAATAATCGGTTTCAAAGAATAGTTCCATATGCAGAATCGTATGTAATGTTAATGGTGCACATGAGTTTGATTGATGAGAAAAGTGTCAAAAATATGATTTTCTAAACCTTAACTTTGAATTTTTGATTGCAATAAAATTATGTTTTAATTCATTGAAATAGTATCATTTTTTTTTTTTACAGATGCCTTTCAAAATGTGTTTTAATTCATGATTATTGATTTAATACATTTTCTTTAAAGGAGAGCACAATCATTTTGAATTGAAACAAAATTTCATTTTTTTCTGTATTTCTAAAGTCCTTCTTATTAATATTGTCACGATACTGTATTTTTAATTTGCGAGAAACATACATCTATTAATTTATCATTGTTAAAACCCCATCTCCTTCAGATATTATTAATGATAAGACATACTGCTTCTAATTAGCTTCTTAACAAATGCCTTCATTGTAACATTTTGAATGTTAGACAATGTTCGTGACTTTTAGCAATTAACCCTAAAGGTAGTCATATGACAAGTTATATAAAATTATTAATGTAACATCTAAATAAGAAAGTTCGATGAGAATAGGAAATATATTCAAACTTGGTCGTAAATGCATTTTTTTCTGTCAGATGTGAAAAAACATTAAAAAATACAGTACATGGTCTTAATTAATAAAACAGATGGTATCGAAAAATTATGTTTTAAGAAGCCAAGAATGACAAAAAGTATACAACCTGCGAAATATTCTATCAAAAATTAATTTTCAATACCTGAGCAACGTCGATGAAATTAAAAATCGCAGCAGCAATCAAAAAATACCGCATTTTAACTCTTTTTCGTCTGCACTCCTTCTCGAATGAAATCCAAACCGTAAACTGGTCTCGAGAATCTCTTACGACGTTACGTCTCTGCTTAATTAATAATTCATGATGTCTCTTCTGACGCTCTATGTTAAAACGATGATGTTATAAAAGGAAACATTTTATTACACATAATGCACCGCTTTTAATTCTTTAAGAAATCGTAACTATTTTTACGACATACAGTACATTCTCATTTTTGGTCATAAGAAACGTGGCGTTTTGACAGACAGACACAGCGAAAAGAAATCATGAAATTTTTGGTGGCACTCGTCTTGTTGAATCTGCATTATGTTCTGGTAAACTATTTTATACTTCTTTAATTAGTGAATATTTAATTCAACATCACATATTTGATATCTATCGCTTCCAAGTTCCAATCTGCGTGTTGGATTTTTTTTACTGTCGACGTGTAGTCTTGAAGGCGCGGATCCATATTTTTTTTTTGGCTTCATATTTTTAGGTCACCTGATTTACTCAGGTGACCTATTGCTATCTGTTTTTAGCTCACCTCAACGAAGTTGGGGGAGCTTATGTAATACCCTCGGCGTCGGCGTCGGTGTCGGTGTCGGCGTTGGCGTCCCAGGTTAAGTTTTTTGGAGCAGTTTTCTTTTTAAGTACTTCTATGTCCTATATTGATTAGACATGCATGGAAGATGCTTCTAATGTGTTTCATTGTACCAGTCAAAGTTTCAGATGCTGCAATTTCAGCAAAGGAATGGCCAGATTAATGTTTTTGGAGCAGGTTAACATTTTTTGTGCAGTTTTTGGTGCAGGTTTCATTTCCAAGTAACTATAAGCCCTATGTTGACCAAACTTGCATGGTTGATACATCTAAGGATGCATACTACTGGGCTTGCTTCGGATGCTGAATCTGACCTACATTTTCCGGATGAGTGAACAGGTTAAAGTTTTTGGTGCAGGTTTCATTTCCAAGTAACTATAAGCCCTATGTTGACCAAACTTGCATGGAT
>PRKT01000017.1:1142425-1171439 GCA_003671525.1 Saccostrea glomerata | reverse complement strand
TCAGGCTTGCTTCGAATGCTGAATCTGATCTACAATGTACATTTTCCGGTTGAGTGAACAGGTTAAAGTTTTTGATGCATAATTCATTTCCAAGTAACTATAAGCCCTATGTTGACCAAACTAGCATGGATGATACATCTAAGGATGCATACTATCAGGCTTGCTTCGAATGCTGAATCTGATCTACAATGTACATTTTCCGGTTGAGTGAACAGGTTAAAGTTTTTGATGCATAATTCATTTCCAAGTAACTATAAGCCCTATGTTGACCAAACTAGCATGGATGATACATCTAAGGATGCATACTATCAGGCTTGCTTCGAATGCTGAATCTGATCTACAATGTACATTTTCCGGTTGAGTGAACAGGTTAAAGTTTTTGATGCATAATTCATTTCCAAGTAACTATAAGCCCTATGTTGACCAAACTAGCATGGATGATACATCTAAGGATGCATACTATCAGGCTTGCTTCGAATGCTGAATCTGATCTACAATGTACATTTTCCGGTTGAGTGAACAGGTTAAAGTTTTTGATGCATAATTCATTTCCAAGTAACTATAAGCCCTATGTTGACCAAACTAGCATGGATGATACATCTAAGGATGCATACTATCAGGCTTGCTTCGAATGCTGAATCTGATCTACAATGTACATTTTCCGGTTGAGTGAACAGGTTAAAGTTTTTGATGCATAATTCATTTCCAAGTAACTATGACTTCTTTAATGACCAAACTTGCACGGATGATACATCTAAGGATGCATACTACCGGGCTTGCTTCAGATGCTGAATCTGACCTACATTTTCTGGTTGAGTGAACAGGTTAAAGTTTTTGGTGCAGGTTTCATTTCCAATTAACTATGAGCCCTATAATGAGCAAACTTGCATGGACGATACATCTTAGGATGCACACTAACGGACTTACTTTGGATGCTGAATTCGACATACATTTTTTCAGATAATAGACCAGGTAAAAGTTATGGGTGCAGGTCAATTACCAAAAACCTCAAGGCTTATATAACATTGTATAAACCAAACCAAACTTGCACAAATGTTGCATCAGGAGATGAAAACTCTCAAATTTGCTTCAGATGCTTAATTTCAATTACATTTTCATGAACAACTAGTTTAAATTTTTTATGTAGGTCTATTTCAATGTATTCGATCAAAATTGCTTAAATATTTTCATTTCTGGAATGTACACTTTTTGTTGGTTAATTGTGTGACTTTGCCTTACTTAAAGACAACATTCGTTGAGGTGAGCTCTGTAATCTCTGATTACCTATGTTTGTCCGTCGTCGTCCGTCGTTCGTCGTCCGTCGTGTGTTAACATTTGAACATTTTCAGCTTCTTCTCTGAAACCACTGAACCAATTTCAACCAAATTTGGTATACAGCATTTATAGGTGAAGGGGAACAAAAATTGTGAATGTTATGGTCCCCCCCCCCCCCCCGGGGGGCCTGAGGGATGGGGCCAAAACCACCAAAATTATTGCAATCTTTAAAATCTTCTTCTTTACTCCTGGACATCAAGCAGGCAAGCTGTTGGCATGGATGTAATGAGCATTGAGTCCTCTACCAAAATTGTGAAATTCATGGCCCAAGGGTCAGGGGTTTTTGTGCTAGGGCAGGGCTATATAGATTATATAGTGAAAATGCATTATTTCTTTGAAAATCTTCTTATCTGCTCTTGGGTATTAAGTAAACTATCTAAGTACATAGTTATGTTAAACAAAAGTGCCTCTTCCAAAATTGTAAATTTTATGGCCCCAGGGTCAGGGGTTCTGGTGTAAGGGCGGGGCTCTATTGATCATATAGTGAAAATGCATTTATTCTTTGAAAATCTTCTTCTCCTCTTTCTGGGTATTAAATGAACTAACTAAACATTGTTATGTTGAGCAAGAGTGCCTGTTCCAACATTGTGAATTTTATGGCCCCAGGGTCAGGGGTTCTCACTGGTGTTAGGGCGGGGCAATATTGATCATATAGTGAAAATGCATTTATTCTTTGAAAATCTTCTTCTTTGCTTCTGGGTATTAAGTGAACAAACTAAACACATAGTTATGTTGAGCAAGAGTACCTCTTCCAACAGAATTGTGAATTTCATGGCCTCTTGTTTAAAACAAGCCAATTTTAATTGTTTGAAAGTTGTTGCACGATACTCAGGTGACCTATAAGGCCCGTGGGCCTATTTTTAAATGAGTGATGATCCAATGCATTACAAGTACTTAAACAAAAAAATGAATAAAAAAAGAAATTTAAAAATAACAGAGCACCAGACCCTCAAAGGCTCCACATGCATATGATTTCTATGTTCAAGAAATAAATGGATTAATGTAGTATGAAAAGTCATATAAATCATACACTGGAATAAGGAAGTCTTAAAGGTTGAACTTAATGGATGTGATGGAATGGTAATTATTTCTTCCCTTTGTAGGGAGGAGATTTAACTGTTACCAAGAAGGTCTACTTTGACATTAAGATTGGGACGAAAGATGCAGGCCGCATTGTTATTGGCCTCTTTGGGCAAGCAGCCCCAAAGACCGTAGAAAACTTCCGACAACTTGCTGTTGGGAATGTGAATGGTGAAGCAGGCTTTGGTTATCAAGGAAGCTCATTCCACAGGGTCATCAATAATTTCATGATACAAGGTAAAGTGCCATCTCACTTTATATGTACATGGTTTGTGACTTACCAAGGGCCATACAAAATTTAAGATACTTATAATGTTCTACTCTAATCTTACGACTTTTAATGTGTAACTAAGACAGCTGGACACAAACAATTTTTTGGCTCTTTTGATATTTGCTTGTATATATACAAAGATCAAGGAATCCTTGAAATATAATTATATCCCTATATTAGTATATATCCATTCTTCTTCACACTTGCAAAGTTGCAATTCCATCTGTCAAAATATTTAGAACAAATTTTATTTGGGTACTAGTCCTCAAGATGGAATGTATTGTACTGCAAGCCTGCATTGTTTTATTTTGTACATACTTAACATATCTGCTTGTCAAATAATTTATGTGAAGTACTGGTAAGTTGCGGTAAAAGAAAATTCAGTGAAGCCTTTATTTCAAATGAGTCAGTAAGTGGCAGGCTCCTAATAGATTTTATTGCCTTAGATGTATTCTTTTCTACTGAAATATGAATGCATTTATTTTGGGCAGTTAGATCCATTCCTTAAAATATAAAATGATGAAATTAATTATCGTTTGTGCTATATTAAGATTGAAGAATAAATTCATGTAGATAAGAACAATATTTTCCTAACCAGTACTTGGTACAGTCTATTTTGTATTTACATGATAGCTATAGCCTATAGAATCACCTGAAAGGATATCTGAATATTCCTCGTACATTTTTAAGCCACTGTGACAGTGCAATTTTTAGCGAACATAGCAGTATTTAAGGCTTTAGTTCCTGTAAATCTAAGGAAGAGCTTAAAGTAACTTGCAAAGTAGTGAACTTTATTGTTTGTGGGTCTTGTCACGTACCATGATGTAGCTTTCAGTTCATCAACTTATTTCTTAGCTAAAATACCAAAAGGAAGAAAAAAAACCCAGAGTTTGAATTCTTTTAATTTTTCATTATCAAGAGTTTACACTTAATTATGATAATTTTTGTTGTCAAAATTTGAAACCAAAAGAATTATTATAATAAATGTCCAAAATAGTGATGTAAATATGATCCAACTAAACAAAGGCATTATTGTTAGCTACAAAAACCAAGATGCGTACAAATCAATGTATTGTTAATTTAATTAGATGTTAAACACATGCATACACATTAATTTGCATACAAATTTTCTTTTTAAAACAAGAAATTGTTTAGAATATTTTGATATATGAAAGCATCTCCAAGTAGTGTTGATTCAAGTTAATTTGTACAAATGATTAAGGGGGATAGGGTGGGATCACAATGGACACTGAAAATTTTACATAATGATAGAAATACATTGGGAAAATATTTAAGTACTTCTGAAGAACATTAAAGACATGATAAGTTATATTGATATGCTTCTGTAGGTAGCGTATATTGTAGAAGTTTGTTCAAATCATGACCCCCAAAGGTTAGGATGGGGCCACAATGGGCAATCAATTTATTACATAAGACATATAACATAAGAATAAACAGGAGAAATCTTAAAAAATTCTTCTAAAAAATAGCAAAACCATGATATTTATGTGCCTTTATGGAATCATCCTCATAAATATATATAAATTCAAGTTCTTTCAAATTATGACACCCAGGGGTAGGGTAGGGCTACAATGGGTGAATCAATGGGTAATTAGTTGTTGTCGTATACATAAATTAGCATTACCCACTATACATTTTGAGTATAAATGATTTCTTGGCAATATTCATGAATTAGCACATCGTTGTCTATGCCAAAGCCCCTAAAATATGAATCCTGCTATTTAAGTACGTAGCTATGAAGGACAAAAAAAGAATCTGCTGATGAAGAACAGGTTAATGTGGCTCATGGGCTTCCTGTATTTTGTGCATTACTTACCACAAGACTTTTCATATTTTATTATAATGCCTGACCTTATGACCTTCAGAACAACTATAGTATTTGTAGATATAAACAGGAACGAATAGTATTTTCATTATTTTGTCACAGGTGGAGATTTCACCACTGGCGATGGAAGAGGAGGGAAGAGTATATATGGAGAATATTTTCCAGACGAGAAGCCATTCAAGTTGTCCCATTATGGAGCTGGCTGGCTGAGCATGGCCAATGCTGGTATGAAAATCATTTTAGAAAGAAAAAAAAACTATTTTGTAGGACAGAGAAAACTGTTCAACAAGAAACCTGACTAAAACTAGGTGTAAGTTACAGTACCTTGTTTTGAACTTGGCCTCTTAACTTTGTAGGACCAGATACCAATGGCTCCCAGTTCTTCATTACGTGCATCAAGACTCCATGGTTAGATGGCAAACACATCGTCTTTGGCAAGGTTCTGGAGGGAATGAACGTAGTGCGGGTTATTGAGGCAGCCCAGACTGACTCCATGGATCGCCCTATAGAAGACGTGACAATTGTCAAGAGTGGGGAATTACCAGTGGCCACACCCTTTGACGTCACCCCAGATGATGCAACTGCATAAAGCTGCTTTTTTACAAGCTTTAAATATGTGTTCTGTTTTTTTTCTTCAATTTTGTCAAAATTTATTTTGATAGAGATTTTTAAGGATTTTTAACAATTTTCAAGTCAAATATTTTGTGTAGCAATAGGAAGTTTTTTTTTTTATTCAAATATATAATCTATATATATTCTTGCCATTATGAGTAACTCATTCTCAGGTGCAAGTTCTTCACCGTCCATTTCTTCTGAATGACAACTATGTACATTCTTGAAATGTGCCTTAATTCATACGGCCAATGTGCCAGTTTTATGACATCGAATTATGTAAAGGTTTACACTTAATTTGTATTCTAAGTGCCAAATCTATTTATACATACATGTATATTTCAAATCAAAGATTTTTTTGCTGATTGAGTAGTAATTGTTTTGTTGAACCAAATACTGAATCTCAGACATTAAATTCATAAAATTCAATTTATGCTGTGTTTGTTTATCAGTGAAATGTTCATGACATATATCGGTAACTTGGTGACCTTTCATGTCCTACTGTGCACCATTTGAAGTTTTTTTTTTCGGATTCTCTCATGGATATTTTTCTCATGAAATTATGCTCCAGCCATTTTTAGTTTAAAAAGTGTTTCTGTCTTTACCCTATGGAGTTCATTTATGAACTACAACATTTTCAGGTTATGGAGCAATAATAAGTTTTGAACAATTTACAACCTGCCAGTAAGATTGAGTTTGCCAAGTTGACTTCAGGTTAAGGTCTTAACCTTACTGTCAGAAGCAATAGGAGCTTTTAATTTTTAACCATCGCAAATAAATTTAACACAGACAGGAATAAAATTTTCCCCCAGATGTCTGGGATCACTGAAAGAACTTTTTCTACTAACAACAGTACCTAGAATTGAGTTAAATTTAAAAAAAAAATGCATTGACAAGGAAAGTATTTGTCTCCATGATAAGATCAAAAATTAAGATTTCTTTCCTATTTTTGGCCTTCAAGATATGACCTTGAAAAAGAAAAATGCCAATAATTTGCAGTTTCCGTTCATTTTCTTGGCAGAGGTTGCACATACTGAAATGAAATTTGGTATACAGATTTATCATATGAATATCTAGGTCAAGTTCTGTTTTGGGTACAATCAAGCAATTTTTGATAGAGTTATACCCCTTGGACTTAGAAAAATTCCACTTAATTTGATGAAGAGTAGTCCTGTTACTGTACTTGATGGAATGAAATATATGGAGATAATGAACAGTATTCAAACTCAAAAAGTTTGTTAAACAGTACAAAATTGGAGCAGAGCAAATATTGACCTCCAAAAAAATCAGAGATGGATCAGGTGTGATCTGATAAAAATCAAATTGGATTAGGTTCCTTGGAGGAGTGAGCATCCCCTGCTTTGCGTTCCTTGTTATGATTGGGAAGTAGCGGAAAAACCCAAAGACAATTCAGTGTGTATATAATATGACCTAGCTATATTGCAATTAATTTGTATGAAATGCGTGTCAGCATTTGAATAATTGATAAATTGTATTGACCATAGAACTAACAAAATTATGATTTTAAATGACAATGCTTACATTTTTAATTTAGCAATTTGTCTGTCAGTAATTGACCTCATTTTAGAAATTGTTCATACGTAAAATGCTCAACTGAGAGATTGCTTCTACCAATTTTTTTTTTAGGTTATAATGTTTTTGGTGCAGTTCTCATTTTCAAGTACATGTACTATAGGCCCTATGATGACCAAACTTGCAAGAATGATACAACTAATGATGCACACTAACAGACTTACTTCAGATGCTGGATCTGACCTACATTTTCTGGATGAATGAACAGTTAATGTTTTGGTTCAGGTACCATTTCCAAGTAACTCTGAGCCATTAAATATGATGACCAAACTTGTATGGATGATACATCTGAGGATGCAAACTGATAGACTTGCTTCGGATGCTGGATCCAACATACATTTTCCAGATAATGGACCATGTACATGTAAAAATTATGGGTGCAAGTTTAAAACCAAGAAACTATAAGGCCTATATTAACCAAATTTGCATAAATGATGCATCAAGGGATGAGCACTCTCTCAAAATTATATCTTTACATTTGTTCATATTTATATGGAAGCATCCATTGGTACATGTAGTGTAGATTCAAGTTTGTTGAAACATGACCCACACAGGTATAGGGTGAGGCCAAAATGGGTGACCAAAGTTTTTAGCTCACCTGAGCTGAAAGCTCAAGTGAGCTTTTCTGATCACCCGGCCTGGGGGCCATCAAGTTAGATGAGCTCACTTTTGATCTCAGTCTTCGCTATTTACCGCTATATACTTCTTTAGAAAAGGTGAGGTTGAGATCAAAAGTGAGCTGGTCTAAGTTTTATGGACCCCAGACCAAATTACTGTCGTCCGTCTGTAAATTTGTGACATTTTCAACTTCTTCTCTAACTTTAACCAGACTTGGTGCAAAGCATCCTTGGGGGAAGCTAAGTTTAAATTGTAAAAATGAAGAGCCAAGTCCCAATACAAGGGGAGATAATCATGAAAAGACAAAATTGGGTGGGGTCATTAAAAAATCTTCTCAAGAACCACTGGGCCAGGAAAGCTGCAACTTAGGTGGAAGCATTCTAGGGTAGTGTATATTCTAATTTATTAAAATCATGACTCCTGGGGGTAGGCCGGGGCCACAATGGAGAATCCAAGTTTTACATTGAAATATATAGGAAAACTTTTTAAAAATCTCCTTCTCAAGAACCACTAGGCCAGGAAAGCTGAAACTTATAAGGAAGCATCCTGGGGAAGTGTAGATTCTAAATTGTTAAAATCATGATTCCCAGGGGTAGGGCATGCCACAATAGGAAATCCAAGTTTTACATAGAAATATATACGAAAAATCATCAAAAATCTTCTCAAGAACCACATGACCATTGGGGCTGAAACTTATCTTATATGGAAGCAACCTGGGGTAGTGAAGATTCTAAATTGTTAAAATCATGACCCCCAGGAGTAGGGCGGGGTCACAATAGGGAATCAAGATTTATATATAGGAAAACTTTTTAAAAATCTTCTTCTCAAGAACCACCGGGCCAGGAAAGCTGCAACCTAAGAGGAAGCATCCTGGGGTAGTGTATATTCTAAAGTATCAAAATCATCAAAGGGGAGGGGGGAAGGGGGCCACAATAGTTATAACAAGATGGGACATCAGGTAAAGAACTGCATCATCAAAGTTACTCATGTGAGCAATGTGGCACATGGGCCTCTTGATACATAGGGAAAAATCTTTTGAAATCTTTTCGAGAAGAGCAAACCTGTGAATAGTCAAACTGACTTAGCAGCTAAGCATTGATTGTAAATGATGCTCATGTTGTGTTATTCATTTTATTCTACAAATGCTAAATTATGCTAAATTTTAACAGTTAAACCTGTGCATATATTATATCATGAAGTTCTGAAACAATTAATGCAAAGATTTCTTGACGACCAGGCACTTTACTTTTATACAAAGTTATATACATTTCTAGAAACAGCATCAACCTATAACATGGAATGGTATAAAAAAGAAATTCATTACCCAAAAAATTAAGATAATATTTAAAAATTTTGAAATCACAGATTCTGAAATATACAATGACTAGATGCAGGTTAGTCATATGAATAACAAATATATAAAAAATAAGTAAATTAACATTGCAATAAGTCAACATCTATAATTTCATACAAAGTCATCCAACAACTATCACCATTTGAAAGGGTGATAACTGAGATATATTAAACACTTGGTGGGGAATATTTTTCGATGTACAAGGTATGGCACTATTCGTCAGAAGTGAGAAGTTTAGCACTGAGAGATGTTAGATACTGTAAGGCAGTTTGTACCGAGGTCAGGCAGTACCCCTCCTCTCCCATGATGTACCTACAATTGATAAAGACAAAAAATTTAAAATTTAAAAATCATAATTATTTTTGTTCATTAGAATGCACTTTTTTAATTTTGAAAAAGCTGAAGTATAGTGTAACTTTGTTTCACACATTCCCTTATGCATTGGATATTGGTCAAGTATCACAATGGCTTTTGTAAGGAAATGGTGATTATTATGAAAGCCATGTTAAAAATGCGGTAGCCCTTGGAATGTAAATAATGATAACTAGGAATCTCCAAGGTTTGTGGTTGAACATGATTTAATGTAACTTCTGTGTTTTCTATCCCCTTGCTAAGACACGAAATTTAAAAATACACAACAAATTGGATAAAAATCAAATCTAACGGTAACCACAATTCAAGGGAGATCCAGTACAAGAATAATCATTATTTTATTTTTAAAGCAAACTAATCATTTCAACACATCTTCTAGACATTGAAAGGTAAGTGTATGTAAAATACAGTACAGCTATGACATTTCTTCTAAATCCTATATGCATGGCAATTTCAAAACACAGATATTTGCAATGCCTATATATATTTATAATTGTTTCATATCATCTGCCTTACCCCTCATGAATGAACTCCTCCAGAATGCTGCACTCCGAGACAATCTGGGGAAGGCCCGTCCTAATGATAACATAGCCCAGTATGGGCAGCAAGTCATCGGCCCCACTGAAAAATAATTCATAAAACATAATATTATTTTAGTGCATCTGAATTTACAATTAGGGTCCTATGATTATATATATATGATTATATAGCAATGGGTATCAATGTCAAAAAGCATTTTTGTCCAGATGACAAGGGAAAATGTCTTTGTCAATGATTGTATCTGTTGTATTCTGTACTATTTAAACAGTATATTTCAATAGCATGTATGTTCATATAAAATCATACTTGCATGCTATTCATTAACTTGCTTATAAACTTAAAATACAGGTACATGTATTCCTATAATAACCATAAAATACTCACATGCTGGGGCTTTTATCTGCATTGCTGTAGTATTCCTCTACACATCTACATATCAGGCGAGAGGATTTCACTAGAAAGAGAAATTTTCTCGGAATTCTTCAAGAAAATTGAGCAGCTGGTTATTTGTGACAAAAATATTTGCATACATGTTTTCAATCTTGAACAGAAATAAATGGGGAGGAATATTAAGCCTTAAAATCAAATCTCAACTGCTCGTTACCCGTATGCTCAATTGTTCCTTGCCCTGAAACAAGTCCTTATCATTACTCCTTAAAGGAGAAGGCATTTTGTTTTGGTTTCAAATAACTTTCTATCAACTTGAATCTTATAAAGTTGTTTTCAATGATAGTGTCACTGAGTCAAAAATTTGCCAAACAGTTCTGTCACAAAGGTACAAGTCATAGTGCAAGGAGATCGATGTTTAAATAATGTAACTACTGTATACAGGGTTATTTGCCCCGTGTTATTTTCGCCCTTTTACACTCGCAAACAATTTAGCCCCTTTTTAAATTCGCCCAGTCATAGTTTAGTTTAAGAAATTCTACTGCATACCTTGAATTCACCTCTTTTTAAATTCGCCCAAATAAGGGTAGGGCGAAAGGGGCAAAAATAAAACGGTAGCGATAATTTTCCTGTATACTGTCAGTAATCTTGTCCAGGCATTACACATATTACTTTTTTATGCCAAATACATCAGATAATGCTACCTGCTCTTGATTTAAGATCAAAGTCATGGGTTGACTGTGGCCTAACCCTATACATTTAGTAACTATGATTTAAACATACTAAAATCTTAACTACCTTATAAGTGGAAATTTTACCGAGACACGAATTTTGTGATTTGTCCATAAAAACTGGTATTTTTATTTTAGGGAAATGTAATTTTAGTGATTTTAAAAACGTCACTAAATAAGCTATTATAAATAAAGCATAATTAATTTTTAGTGATATTCAATTTTAGCGATATTGGCACCCTAGCTAATTATGCCAAAATTAAATCTTCGCAAAGAGTCTGCTTATACGGTATGACAGAAAGCTTTTACATAAATTTCAGCTTCTCTGACTAAGTAGTTTTGGAAACCCTTGGCCTCCACACTTTAACAATTTCTTTATTATCTCCCCTTGAAAGAGTATTTAGCCAAACTTAGAGCACACCCAAGGGTACTCTGTGCCAAATTTAGTAGAAGTTGATCCAGTGGTTCTAGATAAGAAGAAAATGTTCATAAAAATTTGACATTAAGGATGAAAACAGTAACAGTCAAACTTTGATCAGATAATCTCACTTTAGCCTTCATCTTACTCAGCTAAAAAGAAAACCACTCAAACTAAGAAAAAATTATTTACCCAAACACTCTAATTTCCCAAGTAAGGTAACTTGTGAAGAAATGGTTTGGAGCTCTTCAATTGCTGGCTTGTATGGAATGTAGGTCAGATCTTGGTCATGTGACTGCAACTGCAATTTCTTTTTCACCCCAAGAGCTTCTGGTAAGGAGTTCATATGGACTGTCATAACATGTGCAACCTGCAGCTCAGAGGACTTGTTAGCAAACCTAAATAAGGTGTAAATGAAATTTGAATTTTGAGGCACAGCAGCAAAAATGTTAACATTACTTCAAGTATACCTTTTCCAGCTTGAACTTAAAGAAATTTATGGGAAAAAACAACAAATTAGTAGCATTTAACAAATATTGACACAATATTTTCCAAAAAATTATATGCATCTAAAAATAGGTATGTTATTGTTACCTGTACAATGCAAGCAAATACTGCCAGATGGGCTTAAAGAAAGGTTCTTCTAACTTGGAATAACAGTAATCTCTTCCTTCGGGAGAGCTCAGTTGCTCATACACACATATAAACATCTCTTGTAGCTTGTCAAAATAGCGATGAACATCTTCAGAGATTCCCTTAAGGTGCCTCTTGTGTGCCTCCACCCTCAGCCTCTCAATTTCCTCAGGATCTTCCAGTGACTGAGCTGAGTCACTTCTGTCCTTTATAAAACCCTCTTCTTTCACTACACCTCCAGAACTGACTTTTTCTTTTGTATCTGATCTGTCCTGGCTTTCAATACTTTTCTCATCTACTGGATGATCTTCTCCACCATCTTCCTCTTCTTCATCATCATCATCAAACAAATCATCCATGTTTTCAGCTTGGTATGCCTCAACATCTATAGAGATCCTCTTGGCCATCTTCATAGTTTTCTCTTTATCTTCCTCCAACTTGTGCTGTAGTTTATTGCCCATGTCCATGGCTTTTTTAAGATCATCCTTCACATCTTCACTGATTTCTTCCATTGTTTTCATCTCAGTTTTAGACTGATCTTCCATTTCACTTAAGAACGTTTCATTGGAATCTTTCCCAAGAGTTATCTCCTCTGAACTGTGACTTCTTACTTTCTCCTCTAAAGAATCTCCTGAATCTGTACTGGTTTTGACTTTTCCAAGTTTGTCCTTGACCTTTGGCTTTGAAGGCCACAAATTCTTGTCTAAAGGGACAGTTACACATTTTAATCCTTCCATTTTATCACACACCAAAGGATAAATTCTCTCATATATTTTGAATTGAAAAGCCTTCAATTTTTCAGTAATTGGGTGATCTTTGCAGCTGTGAAAAGCAAATGGAATATCATAATTTTCATATTCTAAAATAAACACTGTTTAAAGATTGACATGGCATGAAAAAGTTATCGATATACAGGTATGTGTTTTAGCAGTAATACTTGTCAGAAATATAATGTGCTCAAAATACAATTTGGAATTTTACCTCAGGACTGAATTCATAACTTTACTTATGACAGACTGATCTGTTGGGTTTTCTTCAAGTTCCTTACGCATGTTTTGTAACCATTTCTAAAAAAAAACAAAGCGCATTCGTTTTATGGGTATACTATAGTGTACCACGGTAGTTTCTTTCACTAAAATGATAAATTGAATTAAAAAACGACAAATGATGAGGCCACTCACAGCATCTTGTTCATAGATCATGACTTGCTTGTAAATTTCTTTGTTTTCCTTGTCTGATAATCCAAATTTTCTACAAAACAATATGTAACTCAATGAATATCTTCATTTTCACATCATTATTATTTTTCTTTTTTTAATTTTCTCAGCATATTTTATAATCTAAATTCTCAAATTATCTATAACAACATAGCACTCCCACTTCTGAAATGTGTTTTTGCTTTCATCCCTGCCCTGCTCACATGCTGATTTGTCAGCTAACACACCAATTTTCCAGTTAACTAACATATTTGCCAGTTCACTTACTGATTTGCCAGCTCATTACTGATTTGCGAGTGTACTTACTGATTTGCCAGTTCATCCAATCTCTTCTGTCTATCTTGCATCTTCTTGGCAAGCTTTAAACAATGGTTAAGGACTTTTTTACTGGTATCATAACCCAATATAGGAATAACTTAAATCTTTAAGCATTTTTTTCCCAAATTCATTTTCACTTTTTTTGAAGCACAACAAATTACCAAAGACAACAATGTACGTTGATTTAAAAAGAAATTATAGATGGACAAATTGAAATCATGTATTGGCAAACTGACCATGCAAATAGAATGTCCAAAACAAATATTGAAATGCTTCAAATTTTTTTTTAAACAAAGGATACAGCTTCTTCCTGGAGCTTAGCAATAGCTAGATTTTCTGCCATCTTCCTCTGCAATGTCAGACTCTGCAAAAAAGATGTTTCGGAAATCAAACATTCATTTTATGTTTGCTGTATGTTAATTACTTCATATGGTTTTAAATCAGTATATACATGAATTTACATGAAACAAGACTAGAAAAATTTATTTTTGTGTAGCAAATCTTTAAAAATGAATCAAATTCTCCAAGCTCACTTATTTCGTCAAAAAGCAGGAAACTACTTGTATTGAAATAATACTACACTAAAAACTGTAAACGTGGCCATCTTTAAAAAAATTTTTGGTTGCCCTCTCCTGACCAGCTGACTTAAAAAGTCCAGACTCGAAACTTTTTTTACATTCCAGGACACAATATTTTTCTACCCTTTTTTCCTCTTATCCAGTCAACAAATATTTTGAAATGTTCTGGAAAAAAGTTTTTCCCACCAACCTACCGACCCAATAATACATTACTGAGTGGGGAGAGGGCAAGCAAACATTCTTTTAAAGATGGCCTGTGCAAATTTATTAAAAAAAAATGAAATCTTATGAAAAAACTCCAGGATAGCTTATAGATGAAAATCACTGAACATACCAGATTGAAGGCATTCCTGGCATTTAGTTTGGCCTGTCTGGCTTTATAAGCCCTCATCAATTGTTGGTTTTGTCTGTAAGCCATCTCCATTGGTCCCACTGATCTAGTTCTTCAAAATCAAAATAAACATAATTTAAATTTTTTAATAAATGATAATGATAAACCAAGGAAGTAATCAATGGCCTGGTCTTTCAAAAAGAAGGATAAAGTAACATACTAAAAGCTCCTATCAAATGAAAACAACAAAAGTTAAGTTGAACAAAAGACCCGTGGGTCACAATGTTCACTAAGGTCACCCTGGCTCTGCTGTTCTACGGGAAAAATTGTTTTCCTCTTTTTATTCCCATGAAAAATATGCCATATTTTGACACCAGCCTTGACTGATTGTGATGTTCTTGAATGGAAGATCTTTTCCTTTAACATGTATATTCCCAAATATAGCTTTGATCCAGATGTTGTCCCATCCTATCTCCTGGGCAAAGACTTGAATTAAGGAAATCTTCACTTCCTATCAAAAAGACTAATTACAACCCTGCTATTCCTTAAAAGAGGAATTTTTCCTACTAAGATATTCCAAAATATATGCAAAATGTTAAGGAGGACATAACCCTTCATTTGATTATTTTTTTCATCTCTGACCTGTTTTATCATACCTCTGGTATGTTGGTCTGTCGATACTCTCTGGTATCGGGGGTACGGGAGCAGAGAATCTAAAGCCCGGTGTGTGAGATTCCATGTCCAGTGCAGCTGTACTCGGATGTGAGCTGGTCGTCATCACCATGTTAAGTTTCTGGTCAGGCATTGGGGATGTTCTGGCTGTTTGTGAAAAAAACTTCATTTAAATAGTTCATAATTTACATGTAGACTGTATCATCCAGACATTTGCATTTACCTTGATCCATAAGGATGTGTGAAGGTAAACTCAAATGTCTGGATGCTACAGACTAGTGGATCGAGTCAGAGTTTTTCTAATTAGAGCCATTTTTGAAGGAATTCTTCTCTGATCATATCATATTTCAGAAGATGTGCATTAATTATTAATTAATTAATCTTTAAAATAAAATATGAATTGTAAATAATTAGCTAAAACAAAAGCAGCTTACAGAGATTGTTAACAACAATTGCTATCCTTTCAATGCACTGACTTCCCAGTTTGACAAACTTCACCACTTCTGTACTTATAAACACTTTGTTATCTACAACAAAAAATAAATATTAAGGTGTACATGATAAAGATTAAATGACAAAAATTTCTTGCTTAAATTAATTCACTGACTTTATTTATCTACATAAAATTGAATGACTTAAAAGATAATAATTTTCTATGACAATTTTACCTCTGGCTTTTACATCTTTGAGCAGGGTTGTCATGATTTGGAGAACACACTCTGCATATTTCACATAAGCATCCTATATGGAGAAGAAATCAGTAAATAAGGATATATAAAAGAAATACAGTAAAACTTGGTTATAACAAAGTGCATGGGATGGACAATTTTGCTTCCTTATAAGTGTAATTCATTATCTCCAGGAAATGAGAATTGCATCGCTATAGTTATAAAACATAAGGTTATAAAGAAATATAGTATTCTGCATACTTTAAAGTTTTCACATACAATCTGATTCTCTCAGTCAGATTTGACATACAGTCAAACCATGTTATCTTGGTACAGACTTCAAAGACACTCCCCAATATCCATGGTATTCGAGATATCTGAGTTCATGATACAGAAGTTTAACTGTATAATGAGAGAGTACAGACCACTTTACTTTATGGGCTGAAGTGTTTTGTTTGTTTGTTTGTTTACTGTTTTTGTCAATATTTTTTTCTCTCATATGGAGAAACCACCACTTGCAAGTGGAGAACTGCTCTTAAATTTTAATTTTACTCTGCACTCAGAGACATTGAGCTCATTCTCGAAATGCCAGGGGTCCTGAAGTCAACATGTTACCGTTGGACTGAAGTGAGATGTCTTTTTCGAGCCAGCATCTACTGCATCATCAGGGGTTTATATACATCTGAAGGACTGGTCTCAACGTCCCACAGTGGCAATCAAACCCATGACATAAGGATCAACTCCTTACTCAGCAACTGTACAGTAGGAAGAGCATTGCGCTCTTGTGCCACATACATGTAGGCGATGGGCTTAGTTTAGAATGTTCATGAGGGATTTTTCCTCTATATAATATGATTTCAAAATATTGTAACAGTATTGGAGTAACACACTGATTTCTCTAAATGCTGGAAACATGCTACATATCCATGAATGTGATTAATAAAAAAGAAAAATGACATTTTGTGATCTTTCAGTTTCACTTCAGAATCTGTCAGATTGACTGCATGTAGTATGGCTTTCTACCTTTATACAAATAAAGCATACAAGACACACGCATATTACAAATAAGAAAACGTAATTATTTACCTCTAGTTTGTTATTGTAATCAAACTGAAGTGCTTCGGCTATGTTTTTCATTACAGCAGCTAATACAGTATCCATCGTGCTTGGCTGATTCAGTCTCAGCTGTCTGCTTCTTCCGTCTTCCGAGAAATACCGATGAATTCCGGAAATATTCGAAGAGAATATAAAGGAAAAAATTTATAAAACTCAGAGAATTTACTAGAATTTAAAAATATTGATCTGATGCTTAATCAATGAAAAATTTATTCAAACTGCAATTAGAATTATTTTACAGAAAATGAAATTTTAACATATTTTACGAAAAAGTCCGAAGTACTATCGGTAACTATCGGAGGCAGCTTGGAATAAACATGGAGGACGACAATTTTACCGTTGGAGGAAAACCGCTTCATGAACTCAGAGTTGTTGATCTTAAAAAGGAATGTGACAAAAATAAGCTTCCTAAGAATGGAACAAAGAAAGAGCTAATTGAAAGACTTAAAGCGGTGCGTGTAATGCAAGACTCTTAAGAGTAAAAAATTGTTTGTAAACATGTTCACAACAAAACGTGTGCGATCTATGTGCGTTTTGTCCCTTTATAGAATTGAAAATTTAATAAAATATAATTTGTAATCGGCGCAGGGGGAGGGGGCAATCAGTTTGTGATTGTGTTAAAAAATGCACATGGGTAATTAAGAAGTTATTTCATTTTGTTTCATTGGATTGTTGAATATTCCACGATATTGATAAATGACAACATAAAATTTGATCATAAACATGCTACATGAAATATATATTTATTTTATATATATATTTATGATATAAATATATATTTCAGCACTATCAATTTGAGAAACTTCAGAATGCAGAAACAACTGGTAAACATGGGTAATTTTTTATTTCATTTTGTTTCATTGGATTGTTGAATATTCCACGGTATTGATAAATCATTAATGTTAAATGACAACATAAAATTTGATCATAAACATGATACATGAAATATATATTTATTTTATATATATACTTATGATATAAATATATATTTCAGCACTATCAATTTGAGAAACTACAGAATGCAGAAACAACTGGTAAGAGAGATTTATTTACAAAGTTCACTCTTTTTATAATTATATTAATCTATAATTCTCGATTTCCTACACAGTGCTAGATTTTTACCACAGAATGAGTTGTTTATTTTCAGTATGACCCATATGGCCATAACCAGTCAAATAAATGAATTATAGGAAGATGAGTATACTTTTCAATATTCTATTTTATTTTTTATAGATGAAGTGCCAAACCAGAAGGTAACATTTCTATTCTCTCTAATATTTCTTTTCTGAAAAACTTTTACTTTTTGTACATACATACTACTGAAAGTACAGATTGCAAGTTTAAGAGTAAATTTTTTGAGTATGGAGTATTTGGTTGTCTTTAAAAGATCCAGGAAGGAGCAGCAATAGAAAATGACTTCATCAAGCAATATTTAGCAAAACAAAGGGAACTAATTGTGGAACAGAAAAAAAGATTTTCAGGTATGGAGATGAATTTGTAATGCTTGAAACTGTTTTAAAAAAGTTTGCATTGCCATAAAAGCATTCAAAATGTTCTAAATGTATATGTGAGACTTTCGGATTAATTTTAGAGGAAGACAGTCAAGAGTCCGGAAACTCACAGGATGAGTCCGAGTCAAGTCCAACCAAGAAAAGTCCATCCAAGAGTTTTGGTGAGCCGAGTCCGACAAAGACACCTACCAAACTAAGCTTTCCTGAGTCTGGGAAGGGTGAATCATCCAATGATGGAGATGTTAAAGAAAAGGTACAGTAAAATTTGTCTAATCCGGACTCTGAGTACTCCGGACTTTTGTCCATTCCGTCCGTAAATTTTAGTCCCATGCACTTCTTTAACAAATTCGTTTTAAAAAATTCTGTGTAGTCCGGATACTGTCTATTCTGTATTCCGAACGGCCATACTGGTCCCTACTGCTCATAATTAACGGTAATTATTCCCTCTAATCCGGCCACATCTGAGTTACTCCAAAGCAATTAACACCTTTCGTGGGGAATGTGATAATCTGTGTTTACATTAGCATGATCATTAGTGCCATGAGACGAACTCGGTGAAATGCGGCGGTGACACAGTCCACTTGAAAAATATATTATATGATTAAATTACAATTTAAAAAAAATTAACTTTGTTTTAACTCCTTTTACCACATAATAACATAAACACAAAACTATATGTACGCGATTTACAAATCAAAATATAAATCGGGATCGAAAATCGAACGCATTCAAAATGGCGCCATGACACTGTGGGGGAAGACGTAAATTTTTACATAAAATTAAAAGTTCATATAATAATTAGCAAATCGTAAATAATTGTGCATTACTGTCAATACATTGAATGAGGTCTTTGACAAGCGAAACCCGGTCCGCTTGATACTTAGTAGGCCTATATTATGCGTGCCTGTATATTTTGATTGAGGAAACATTTCACCCGACTTTCAAACTTCGTGAACAAATAAGAAAATATAGTCAGTCATGTGGGACTATTTTATAATTTCTAGACTCCAAAATAGTAATTGATTTCATCATTTGATTTTATTTATGATATGTATATGATGTACTTGTAAATAAACAACGAAAATTTTCGAAATTGATATTTTCCTGCATTTTTCCTGCACTCCGGATTCTGTCTAATCCGGCCAAATTTTATGGAACCGGCGGTAGCCGGATTGGACAAATTATACTGTAGTACATATTACAGTAAAGCCTGTCTTAGTCTTATGTAACTTACAGGAAGACAAGTTTGACAGGGTGATGGATTGCACAGAGTAATAAAAACTAAAAATTATTAAATTGGAAATTAAAGTGAATTTCAAAATTCACAATGAAACTGATAGCACAGTTTTTAGACAAGACAGTTTTAAATGTTTTTATACATTGTGAATTTTTATTTTCATTTGGATATCTCAGGAAATGCAGTAACATACTCAATTTCTCTCGTATCCTCTTTATCATTGATTAACCAAAAAAAATTAAATGATTATTGAGACACCACTTGAATGTATTTGGAATGAAATGAGAAATTGTATTTTGCCTTTAACAGACAACTCCGAAAGTTAGTCAACCTGTGGAAGAAAGTCCAGAGTCCTCTAGAAGTTCCCGGAGTAAACGCTGGAGGAAGACCTCCCGAGATTCCCGGGACTCGACCCAGGAAGTGGCAGCGGCAGAGGTATTTACAGAACTTGTAACGAGACCAAGCTGTACTCAAAGAAATAGTAGGCAAAAGAGTCCAAATAAGAAAAGTTTTATATTCAGGAATTTTGTATTAGGATTAGTTCAAATAATCTTTCATAAATACATGTACCACTAAAATACTTGTTTAATTTCAGAGAGAATCCTTATGAGCTAGCAGTTTTTAAAAAATCTGCCTATTATAGAACAAGTGTGCATATACAGTAAAACTCGTTTAGTACGAACACGGATTAAGCGAATTCACGATTATAGCGAAGTTTTCTGGGTCCCCAGCAAAATTCTTAACAAATCGTTGTAAAATTTTACGGTTATAACGAACTCTGATATAACGGATTTACGGATATAGCGAACTGATTTGGGGTCCCATTGAAGTTAAATAAATGAAATTTACATCTTTTATAACGAATTTTCAAAGATCTCAAAATTTGATGAATTGAACTGACTTATTTTTGTTCATGGAATTGTATATCTATAATTCAAATCACAATAAAACCTTAGTTATCAAAGGTACGTTTTGTAATATTTGCTTCCCTAACTGACTTATTTTTGTTCATAGAATTGTATATCTATAATTCAAATCACAATAAAACCTTAGTTATCAAAGGTACGTTTTGTAATATTTGCTTCCCTAACATATTTGGTAGTAATACTTGAAGGAAAACATGCATATTGTGATTCACTTTATATGGTTTTACGAATTTGTTATACGGTTATAATGAATTACGGATATAGCGAATTAAATTCACAGGTCCCTAGGACTTCGCTATAACCGAGTTTTACTGTACAGTGTACATTTTAGATCTTAATTAAATGTTTCTTAGGCCATCCTTAAAAATATTAAAAAAACAATTTTTTAAGGATGGCCTTATATTATGGTTCTAGGAACAACAAAAAGAGAAAGAAGAAAAGAGAAAGGCAGAAGAAGAAAAAAGATTAGAAACTGAAAAATCTGAAAAAGAGGCTAAAGAAAAAGCTGAAAAAGAGGCTAAAGAAAAGGCTGAAAAAGAGGCTAAAGAAAAAGCTGAAAAAGAGGCTAAAGAAAAGGCTGAAAAAGAGGCTAAAGAAAAGGCTGAAAAAGAGGCCAAAAAGAAAGCAGAAAGAGAAGCAAAGGAGAGGGAGGAGAAGAAAAAAGCTGAAAGAGAAGAAAAAGAGAGGCTTCAAAAGGAAAAAGAGGAAAAGAGAAAGGCAGAAAAAGATGCTAAGGAGAAGGCAGAAAAAGAGGCTAAAGAAAAGGCTGAGAGGGAGGCTAAGGAAAAAGCAGAAAGGGAGGCAAAAGAAAAAGCTGAAAGAAAGGCTAAAGAAAAAGCAGAAAAAGAGGCTAAGGAAAAGGCTGACAAAGAAGCTAAAGAAAAAGCAGAAAGAGAAGCAAAGAAAAAAGCTGAAAGGGAAGCCAAAGAAAAGGCTGAAAAGGAGGCGAAGGAAAAAGCTGAAAGAGAGGCTAAGAGAAAAGCAGAAAAAGAGGCTAAAGAAATGGCGGAGAAAGAAGCAAAAGAAAAGGCTGAGAAAGAAGCAAAAGAAAAGGCTGAGAAAGAGGCTAAAATGAAGGCTGAAAAAGAGGCTAAGGAAAAGGCTGAGAAAGAGGCTAAGAAAAAAGCTGAAAAGGAGGCTAAAGAAAAAGCTGAAAAAGAGACCAAGGAGAAAGCTGAAAAGGAGGCTAAGGAGAAAGCTGAAAAAGAGACCAAGGAGAAAGCTGAAAAGGAGGCTAAGGAGAAAGCTGAAAAGGAGGCTAAGGAGAAAGCTGAAAAAGAGAAAGCTGAGAAAGAAGCCAAGGAAAAAGCAAACAAAGAGGTAAAAGAAAAAGCAGAACAAGAAGCAAAAATTAAAGCAGATGAGACAGCAAAAGAAAAGGCAGAAATGGAAGCAAAAGAAAAGGAGGATGCCAGAAAGAAAACTGAAAAATTAGAAAAAGAAAAGGATGAGAAAGAGGCCAAGGAGAAAGAAGAGAAAAAGCAAACTGTTGCAATGAAATTTTTTTTTCGGGGGGGGGTTGGGGTTGAAATGCCTTTTGATTTTCCGTCTCCCATAGTTAGAAATATGATTAAAAAAATAACTCTTAAGTCTTTTATCCATTCCTCTTCCTGATATAAAAATATAAATATGCAACAATTGTACACATTTTGTCTAAAAGTTGTCTAAAAGTGTTACTTTGACATGAAATTATTGTTACAGTCCTCCTTACTATTAAAATTTCCACCAAGATACACCCAGTGAAATTCAAAACTCTGTTGCTTACTGTGTATGATTTCAAAAAGGTTGAAAATATGCTATTTTATTATTTCAATTTCAGAAAAGAGGGAAGGCAGATCAAGGAAGAAGTCCTCATCTTCATCATCTGGTTCAGACACAGAGGAGGAGGAAGATCCAAAGAGAAAACAGAAGAAAAGATCAAGGTACATGTATATTAATACAAATAAATATATTCAAAAAAAAAATGTCTATTTAAATTTATTCTTTTTTTTAAAAAAATGTTTTTGTTTTCTTCAAGTGCTAGATCAGGATCTTCTTCCAGTTCTTCCTCAAGGTCATCCAAGTCAGAGTCTGACAGATCTAGGTCAAGGTCACCCAAGAAGTTCCGGAGCAGGTCTCGGTCTACATCTCCCGTGCAGCCTGGCAGCACTGTGTCAGTGGTGAAGGTAAGGTTATAGTGATCGTACAAGATTTAGGCATTGTCCAGTAAATTGTATATATGATGAAAAACACTCTAGTCTTAGGCATCATAAAAAAAATTGTGTGCAAAATACCATAGTTGTTTGAAAAAAAATGTGTTATTTAGAAGCTTTTTTAAGTGATGCAGAATATTCTGGTTGTTTTATAGAGAATTCTCTAAAAGATGGGTGTCGTAAAGAGGATTGTTATTGCACAAAACATTTTGCTTGTATTATACAATAAAGCACTAGCCCTTCAATTGATATAATTTTTCAGAATTGAATTTGGCTTAACAAAGAATGCATAATTGAACTGTTGAGAGATTTCATTTGACTGTTTAAACTTTTTCTATTGTAGACCTTGAAAGAGCAGCCATCAAAGGACAAACAAAGAAAAGACAAGTCCGACTCCCAGACAGGGTAGGGTAATTTTCTTTTGCCTAATAGTCATATATAATGTACTAGACCTGCTTATTTAGTAATGTTATACCATAGTAAGAAAAAAAATATGTACATACCAAAATCAGCCTTTTCTCCTTATGGACAATTACTGACATTTAAAGTTGCTAATAAGTCCTTGCTTATTCCTTATTTTTTTAGAAGTGTAAATTTTCTCTGTAGAAATGACCTTTAACTACCACCTTAAGTAATTAACACTTAATTTGTCATTGGCTAAAAATGAAAAAGACCAATATCGTCATTAGAATGTTTTTTTTTTACAGAGATACATCAATGGAGGTGGAAGAAGGGGAAATTCCGTCAGATGCTGTGTCATCTACCACAGACAAGGTATGTGTGACCGCCATAACTTGTCCTAGCTTCCTACAGAAAAGGAGCTATAATGTCTGCAATAAATATTTATCATTTATGACCTCATTCATAAAAATCAGAAAAGATTTAAGTGAGGAAATTTTTTTTTGATTTATAGAGACTACAGTGAGAAAATGATTCATAATAATTTTATAAAATGTAATCTTTTTAAAATTATATTTTTTAACTTCATTTTTCCCTAATACTTGTGTATACATTTAATGAAGTGCCATCGTTTATAAAATTCTTGTGGTTGTAAGATATTTGAAGGGATAATGCTCCTTTTTTGTACAATTTTTCTGAGATGTAAGATTTTATACTGCATAGTACGTTGAGAGAAGACGGACATGTGGATGACCCAGTGCTCTGTGCTGCCGTCTGCTAAGAAATCCCTAGTAGGGTTAGACAGCCACCCAATGCCCTGTGCCCCGGCCTTCCGAACCAATTGCCATGTAATTCTGGCAACGTCATAAGCCACATGGCAACATCGTAATCGGTTGCCTGGCTACGCCACCGTAACGTATACTGGTGTACAAGAAGTGCAGAAGTTGCTGTCGTTGTTATGATGTAACTTCTATGTTTGAACTATGCGAACTGTTTAAGCTATGATGCAACCTGGAGCCTGTTCTTCAAAAGTTGGAGGATTGAATAAAACAGCGATTCATACAATGTGCAGAATAATTATTGACACTTTGACTGGAGAAATTGCAGAGAAAACTGTGCGGTTTTTCAATTAAGGAATAAATGATATGATGAATATTAAACTGGTGACTTTGGAAGTTTTTCCTGCTCCTTGCAGTCCATTATTGAGTTATGCTGTTAGATACTGCATATCCTACCAACTTGAATGTGTGTCTAAATCTTATTGAAGGATTAAAAGAACCACAAATATGTTACTGAAATTATGACATTTAAACTGCTTATAGCATATACTTTCCAATATATTCGTTCATTCTAGAATCGTTTTTTCATTCGGAGACCAACATTAAAGAATCGCAAAAATAATCTATTCCAAGAAGTGTTTTGCTGTTGACTTTGATAATTCAGTTATAAACACAAAAATACAATATTATCTGTATATTTGACTGCCTTGTCAACACCTAATCAAAGTACACGTCACCAAATTAGCAACCAACAAATTTTTTTAGATCTGCTGTTGGATCATTACACCACAAACATCAAAAGAGAAATAATCGTTGGATTGTTCATAGTTATAAAAAACTATGGACCTTTTGTCATTTTATTTTGTGACCAACCCCATCTACACCGGATCACTACACTAAACAACAATGGATCCTTTGTTACCTATACTATGCCATGGATCGGATAAACTAAGTGATCTTTGTTGCTGGCCTATCCTAAGGATCACTGAAATCTCATCACTGGATTGTTCATAGTTATTAACAACTATGGATCTTTTGTCACCTTTTTGGGACATCTACCAGACCAAGGACTGGAATTTCCACTGTTGACTCCACTTCTTTTATGGATGAATCAGTCTCACTGTTGGAGTATTCATAGTTTATATTAACTATCATCGTTGGATTTATCATAGTTATTAACAACTATGGACCTTTTGTCACCTTTTTGGGACTTCTACCACACCGAGGATTGGAATTTCAAAGGTTGACTCCACTTCTTTTGTGGATGAATCAGTCTCATTAATGGAATTATTCGTAGTTGATATTAACTATCATCGTTGGATTGTTCATAGTTATTAACAACTATGGACACTGTGACTAAACATTTGGGACACTGCGTATTGTGACCCTGTCTTCGTTGGATTGACCGTCTAGTGTATGCAGTGAAAATATGGGACATTTATGTTACTTGACCAACCACCTCACTTCCTCTAACAGAAATTCAAAGCCAGGACACTATCGTAATTTATTTTGGGGGAATCCACCGATATAACGTCCCTTCTCTTGTTCATCCCTATTGCTCGTAGACTAGATAGCATCAGACGCTGGAAATACTAGTTTGTTTTGGCATCACCCCTTAACTGAGGTCATAGGTCAGAAGTCGTAGTGCAGCACTCAAGTATTGGCGGTATTTTTGCTTCAGTAATCATGTGATGTTTTTTTGTTGCAGCAGGCCAGGTCATCATCAGTCATGCTTGCACAGTGTGCACTGATGCATGACTGGTGGGGCCACCACAAGTCTAATTTTAAAAGAAAAATGACAAATTAGAAGAAATAAAGTGTAATATTAAAGAAAATTTTAAAAATCAAACTTTAACGCAGTATTGCAAAGTATATGAATTTTTAATGATTTGAATTTAGGCAATTTAAATGATGTGCAAAAAATTATTTTTGAAAAATAGTCAATTTTGGCAGGAAAATCTCTTTTGGTCGTATTGATTAAACCTTGGATTTTACTTCATTATATTTCACAGGAAGAGAAAACAGACAAAAAGAGTGAGCAACAAACAGTGTCCTCATCAGGTTTTTGCACATAATTTCTTTTTACCAATGAACTTTCAAAATTTAAAAAAAAGGTTATCAATAGCTTCTTATATGATAAGAGGTGACTAAATAAAAGTTTCAGCTTTGCTTTTACTTTTTGATGAAAGATCTCAAAAAAGAAACAAAATATGACCTTTTAGGAGACACTGAAGTACTATAAACCAAATTTTATTCACATGAAAGAAATATTTTTTAACTTGCAAAACTCTTGATTTTGTAATGTATTTGTAGAGAATGTTTCCTCAGCCACGAAAATAAATTGCTGCTTATTGATTTCAAATTGAGGAAACAGGAATAAAAAATGACAAATAATAGTTGGTTTGTAGTACTTGCATGTGTATGATCCAGATTTTCATCCTGATGTCTTCATAACTCCTACACAACCATTTCACTGTTTTCCTTTTTAGCCGACGACAAGACCCAGAAGAAGCCCGAGGAGCCCCAGGAGAAGCCGGCCAGGAAGAGAAAATGGGGATCGGCCCGGTCAAGTAGCAGCACCACCACTACCCCCCAGGCCAAGAATAAAAGACTGTCCAGTATAGATTTCAGTACGGAGTCACTCAAGGTACACCCTTTTCTTTTGCAGTTTACAATTATCTTGTTTAATTCAAATTTCTTAACTGCTGTATACAGGGAAATTTTCCTCCCCATTTTATTTTTGCCCCTTTCGCCCAACCTTCACTTGGGCGAATTTAAAACGGGTCAAATTCAAAGAATACAGAATAATTTAAACATAATTATGACTTGGCGAATTTTAAACAGGGCAAAATTGTTTGAAAGTGTGAAAGGGCAAAAATAACATGGAGAGAAAATAACCCTATATACACTAGTTTATTAAAAGCCAAAAAAAATAATAATAGATGAGGAAATACACCTGAATCCCTGAATCATTTTACAAAAAAAAATTATTATGTATACCTGTTGAAAGTTAGAGAAAAATGATTATAATTGAAATTAAAAATACATATATTGGTAAATTTTTTAACAGGAGCTGATTCCAGACATAAAATCCAGTCCTATATCTGAGCCAGTCCTGGACCTGGATCTTCCAGATGAGAGAATCTCGGATCAGGAAAATGAACCCGAGGAAAACATACAGGAGATCAAGATTCAAAGAACAATTGTAAGTTTAGCAAACCAAGTTCTGTAAGCTTAAAAGCTTAAAGCTATTTCATTTATCTGGGTTCTATGCATCGATGAAACATTGCATAACACAGTGAAACCTGTCTAATCAGAGTGAGACAGAGAGTGAGGGACAAATTTTTGTGTTAGAATAGACAAAAAGGCAGAGAAGAACATGAAAAATAGTAAAAAGGAAATGAATCAGTTGATTTCCGAGGTGTTTAATCAGCCATTTTACTGTATAAGGCATGGCCACACTAAAAGCATGGTTCAATTGTCAAAAAATTCCAAATCCATATTTTCAATTGTTTGATGTTGATTCACTAGGTTGTTCGTGAAGATGAGGAGAAGGGTGATGACGGAGATGATAGGTCGGAGGGCGAGGTCATGGACGAGGACGACAAGGACAAGGAGTCAGACACTGAGGATGAGGAGCCAGGGGAGGGCACGGGAGACCAGGAGGATCCAGCCAGGAAAGTGGAGAAAAAAGAGGAATCCTCACCAGAGAAAAGTAAGGGGGAATAACCTTACTGTATTTGCCTCAATAAGTGCCTAAATTTTTAAATGCTTGGAAAATATGGAAGATACGGGTATTGAATTAACAAATTGTAAGTTTAAAAGATATGTGCCTCAAAAAGGAAAGGGGGGTTATACTGGGGGGGGGGAATAATTTTAGATGAAATGAATTTGTAAAATGCTACATGGAAAGTTAGCAAGAAGGAGGTGCTTGGGAGGGAGCTGTAACATCAAAACTTGTTTAGTATGAACACCGATATTGCAAATTCACTGATAAGGGGAAGTTATCTTGGATCCCCAGCTATATAAATTAAACGAATTCCTTATACAGATATAATGAATTACTGATGTAGCGAAGTAATTTTATAGGTCGAAGTGACTTTGTTCTAACCGAGTTTTACTGTGTTGTTTTTAGATTGTAAATCACATTGAAGTACCTGTAGGTGCAGGGGCAATTCATCTGACAAATAAGTGTAAAATAAACAAAATGTTGTTTTATATGTTCACATATAAAAGAAATATTATGTTCTATGTGGCTTACTACATTTTGATAGAAAAGGAACCCAAAATCATCAGACAAATCAGTCGCCCTAAACCATTGATAGAACCAGATGAACCAACAGCAGCCAGAAGGTCACCATCTCCTCCTAGAAAACCAGTGTCGAATGTGGTTCACATCAGGAACCTGGTGCGACCCTTCACCCTCAACCAGTTAAAGGAGTTACTGAAGAGAACCGGAAACTTGGTGGAGGATAATTTCTGGATTGACAACATCAAATCCCATTGTATCGTAACAGTAAGTTGTTTATTCATGTGTTAAGTAAATATTTTTTCTTTGGATTTTATTAGGGATGTCAACGAATAGTCGACTATTCGACTGTCAGTCGAAAGGACCGACTATCGAATAATGCGACCGACTATCGACTAAATAAAATACGAAAAAAAAAGCGCGATAACTCTTGATTACAAATTTATGAAAAAGTTCATGGGTTATCTTTCTTTACAAAGTCATTGCTAGCTATTCATTTGTGAACATTATTCACTACGTAAAAACCTTTCAGAAAAATCAAACCCCCAATTAGGTCTAGGTTTCATAGATTTTCAGTTCAGTTTTGAAAATGCCACCACCGAAATCAACCGTGTGGAAATTTCTTAAGCGAAACTTTGATTTAAAAAAAAACTGTAAAATGTACATTATGCGAAGCTGTATTAAAGCGGAACAACTTCCAATATGCGATTCCATCTTACAAATCTTCATCCACATAAATTGGACGATGAGGCACAGCCAACTGTTGGGGAATTTTTCACACGTTCGCCAAAAAATATACATGTCCGCTACTCAGTCCGATTCTATTTCATATTTTCTTCGGCGGGATTACTCGTCACAAAATTGAGAAATCGTCTCTGTCTTCAGAGGTTGTTGACAAAATTATTTTCCTGAACAAAAACTGTTGACTTTTCGTTATCAATGTATAAATGCATAAATGCTCTTCTATAATCTGAAAATTGTCAATATTGTTTTTCTGATAAATTATGAATCACTGTGCTGGGTTTTGTTTG